>CM060333.1:53325275-53380195 GCA_030674155.1 Stramonita haemastoma
GCAGCCATTCTCTGTGCAGACAGACAGAGGTAGGATGGAAGCTTACAGCGACATGTTGGGTAGAGGGGCAGGGACGACACCAACACAGTCAGCATGCAGCAGTCCACCACCTGCAGAGGGAGGGGGTGGTGGTGGTCAGGTTGACCCTGCACTGCTGTCTTCAGGATCTGCAGTCACACTGTGCAAGAGGCCCAAGTCACATCCTGCAACACACAGCACAAGAGGAGACACAGGACAGTGTTCAACAGAAAGTCTTCATCTTTAAAACAACACACAGCACAGGACAATGCCCAACGAAAGTCTTCATCTTAAACAACACACAACACACATCACCATCACAGTCATTCAGCAGCACATGCAGACGACAACACAAGTGCATTTCTTGAAAGAACGCAAGTGCATTTAAAAAAAAAAAAAATTTTCTTGGCAGACGTGGTATAGCGTTTGTAGGGTTTTGCTCATGCAGTGACACCTGTGGAAAATGGAAAACTGAAACTGTCGAAGACTCCATTTTTGTTGTTAGTTTACAGTTAAGAGCAAGAGTCGGGCTATGACACATCAGACAGGAGTGGGTGTGAACTGCTGTGAACATCACGGAGTGGTGAACTGCTGTCACATCATCTCAATACATGTCAGACATGGATCCCTGACAGCACATGGAGAAAACAGATTCCAAGCTATGGACAAAAGTTTCACTGCAAGATGGGAACATAGGTACACTGAGCTGTCACCAGTGGACAAGTGTCACCAGTGGACAAGTGTCACCATGTGGACAAGTGTCACCAGTGGACAAGTGTCAACACCAGTGGACAAGTGTCACATCACAGGACAGTCATACTGATCCATTGTCCATGTGTCTTCAAGTGTGACATACCCATGAAAAACATCTTTTTTACATCTAGTCCCCATGTGTATGCAGTTTTGTAAATCTTGTCATCTGTTCCCACTGGCACGCAATGGCCTACTCTTATGAAAAGCGGAACAGGATTTAACGTGTATGCAAGATGTTCTGGTTTGTTTCCACACGGGCCTTGGTTTATAGTCTCCTCTGAAGGACTGTGTGTGTGTATGTGTTGTGTGTGCATGCATGCATGTGTGTGGTGTGCATGCATGCATGTGTGTGCGTGCAAGTGCATGCATGTGTGCATGTGTGTTTGTTAATCCATTTATTTGTACAAATAGTGTAGTAAGAAAAAAAAAGATTTTTTGTAAACATGACTTGTGCATCAAGAAGTTAAAGACATCTGAGGAGAGGGGGAGGGGGGGGGGTGATAATGTAGCAAATGTTGCTGATGGTGATAATTTGTACATACATGTTCATTGTGTGAGTTGGAAGGTCAAAGTGTGGATGACAATACTGGGAGGAAGACAGCCAGGACTATAGCAGAGGTAATTACTCTATGTGTGTGTATGTGTGTATGTGTGTGGGTGTGGGTGTGTAGGTGGGTTTAGTGGGGTGTTGGAGGGGGGGAGTGACATCACATTCTTCTCATGTTGGTTTCTGTTGTATTTCCAGGTTTCTATCCAAGGCAGTCAGACAATCAGGTGGCTGGCATATTTTATTTGGTAAGTGGTGTGTGTGTTTATTAATTTATTTTATTTATTTTATTCTTTTATTTTGACGGTAATGGAATAAGCATCATGTGCCTTTTTTACATCCAGTCCCCATGTGTATGCCGCCGTGTAGTCTAGTGGTTAGGGCATTGGACTTATAATCTAAAGGTTGCAGGTTCGATCCCAGCTTTCGGCTTATGCCGTTGTGCCCTTGGAAAAGGCACTTTACGGCTATTTTCTCACTCCCACCCAGGTGTAAAAGGGGTACCAACCTTGTGTTGGGGGTTAACCCTGCAATAGACTGGCGTCCTATCCAGGGGGTAGTCTATGACTCTTAGTCGCTTAACGCCACAGAAACTAGGATAAGCACTGGCCTGATGAGCCTTAGGCTCGAGACAGACTTTAACTTTAACCCCGTGTGTATTCAGTTTTGTAAATTCTGTCACCTGCTTCCACCGACACACAATGCCCTACTCTTACAAAAAGCAGAACAAAATTTAACATGTGCGCAAGATGTTCTGTATGCGTTTGCACGTGGGCCTTGGTTTATAGTCTCATTCAAAAGACTTTTGGGGAGAAGAAGGCAGAAAGAGCATGATGATGGTGTTAAGTGTTGTTGTGAATACTGTGTACATCCATGTTCTCTCTGTGAGTTGCAAGGTTGGTGTGTGGAGACAGTGGAGGACAGGACTGCGAGGAAGACAGTCAGGACTGTGGCAGAGGTAATTACTGTAGGTGTGGGTGTGGGTGGGAGTGTGTGTGTGTGTGAGAGGGGGGGTGTCGGGGGTTGTGTGTTGTATGTGTGTGTGTGTGTGTGGATGTGTGTGTGGATGGGTATGGGTGTGCGTGTGGCTGTGGAGGGATGTTGGGGGGGGGGGGGGGGGGGGGGGAGGGTGACATCACATCTTCTCATGTTGGTTTCTGTTGTATTTCCAGGTTTATATCCAAGGAAATCAGATGATCAGGTGGCTGGCACATTTTTATTTGGTAATGTGTGTGTGTGTGTATTTATTTATTTTTTTATATTTTATTTCAAGGATAATGGAATAAGCACTCATGTGCCTTTTTTACATCCAATCCCCAGGTGTATGTAGTTTTGTAAATTCTGTCATCCATTTCCACCAGCACATGGTGGCCTACTCTTACGAAAAGCGGAACAAAATTTAACGTGTGCGCAAGATGTTCTGTATGCGTTTGCACGTGGGCCTTGGTTTATAGTCTCATTCGAAAGACTTTTGGGGAGAAGAAGGCAGAAAGAGCATGATGATGGTGTTAAGTGTTGTTGTGAACACTGTGTACATCCATGTTCTCTCTGTGAGTTGCAAGGTTGGTGTGTGGAGACAGTGGAGGACAGGACTGCGAGGAAGACAGTCAGGACTGTGGCAGAGGTAATTACTGTGTGTGGGGGTGGGGGTGGGAGCGTGTTTGTGTGTGTGTGTGGATGGGTGTGGGTGGGTGGGTGGAGGAATGTTCGGGGGGGGGGGGGGGGAGTGATATCACATCTTCTCATGTTGGTTTCTGTTGTATTTCCAGGTTTATATCCAAGGCAGTCAGATAATCAGGTGGCTGGCACATTTTTATTTGGTAAGTGGTGTGTGTGTGTGTTTATTTATTTTATTTTATTCTTTTATTTTGAGGATAATGGAATAAGCACTCATGTGCCTTTTTTACATCTAGTCCCGTGTGTTTGCAGTTTTGTAAATTCTGTCATCTGTTTTCACCGCCACACACTGGCCTACTGTTAGAAAAAGCGAAACAAAATTTAACGTATATGCAAGATGTTCAGCGTGCGTTTGCACGTGGGCCTCAGTTTATAGTCTCATTCAAAAGACTTTTGGGGAGAAGAAGGCAGAAAGAGCATGATGATGGTGTAAATGTTGTTGTGAACTCTGTGTACATCCATGTTCACTCTGTGAGTTGCAAGGTTGGTGTGTGGAGACAGTGGAGGACAGGACTGGGAGGAAGACAGACAGGACTGTGGGGGTGTGTTTGTGTGTGTGTGTGTGTGTGTGTGGAGATGGGTGTGTCACTGTGGATGGATGTTGGGAGGGGGGGGGGAGGGTGGGGGGGGGGGGGGGGGGAATAACGTCACATTTTTCTCATGTTGGTTTCTGTTGTATTTCCAGGTTTTTATCCAAGGCAAGGAGAGAATCAGGTAGCTGGCACATTTCTATTTGGTAAGTGGTGTAGTGTGATGTGTGTGTGTGTTTATTTTATCTATTTTTAAAAATTTATTTCAAAGATGATGGAATAAGCGCTCGTGTGCCTTTTTTACATCCAGTCCCTGTGTGTATGCAGTTTTGTAAATTCTGTCATCTGTTTTCCACCGCCACACAGTGGTCTACTCTTACGAAAAGCGGAACAAAATTTAACGTGTGCGCAAGATGTTCTGTATGCGTTTGCACATGGCCTTGGTTTATAGTCTCATTCAAAAGACTTTTGGGGAGAAGAAGGCAGAAAGAACATGATGATGGTGTAAGTGTTGTTGTGAATACTGTGTACATCCATGTTCTCTTTGTGAGTTGCAAGGTTGGTGTGTGGAGACAGTGGAGGACAGGACTGGGAGGAAGACAGACAGGACTGTGGGGGTGTGTTTGTGTGTGTGTGTGTGTGTGGAGATGGGTGTGTCACTGTGGATGGATGTTGGGAGGGGGGGAGTGGGGGGGGGGGGGGGGGGAATAACGTCACATTTTTCTCATGTTGGTTTCTGTTGTATTTCCAGGTTTTTATCCAAGGCAGGGAGAGAATCAGGTAGCTGGCACATTTCTATTTGGTAAGTGGTGTGAGTGTGAGTGTGTGTGTGTTTATTTTATCTATTTTTAAAAATTTATTTCAAAGATGATGGAATAAGCGCTCGTGTGCCTTTTTTACATCCAGTCCCTGTGTGTATGCAGTTTTGTAAATTCTGTCATCTGTTTCCACCGCCACACAGTGGTCTACTCTTACGAAAAGCGGAACAAAATTTAACGTGTGCGCAAGATGTTCTGTATGCGTTTGCACATGGCCTTGGTTTATAGTCTCATTCAAAAGACTTTTGGGGAGAAGAAGGCAGAAAGAACATGATGATGGTGTAAGTGTTGTTGTGAATACTGTGTACATCTATGTTCTCTTTGTGAGTTGCAAGGTTGGTGTGTGGAGACAGTGGAGGACAGGACTGGGAGGAAGACAGTCAGGACTGTGGCAGAGGTAATTACTGTAGGTGTGGGTGGGGGTGGGAGTGTGTGTGAGAGGGGGGGTGTCAGGGGTTGTGTGTATGTGCGTGTGTGTGGATGTGTGTGTGGATGGGTATGGGTGTGTGTGTGGCTGTGGAGGGATGTTGGGGGGTGGGGGGGGGACATCACATCTTCTCATGTTGGTTTCTGTTGTATTTCCAGATTTCTATCCTAGGAAATCAGATGATCAGGTGTCTGGCACATTTTATTTTGGTAAGTGGTGTGTGTGTGTGTGTGTATTTATTTATTTATTTATTTATTTTTTTTTTTGTTGAGGATAATGGAATAAGCACCCATGTGCCTTTTTTACATCCAATCCCCAGGTGTATGTAGTTTTGTAAATTCTGTCATACAGCACACGGTGGCCTACTCTTACAAAAAGCGGAACAAAATTTAACATGTGCGCAAGATGTTCTGTATGCGTTTGCACACGGGCCTTGGTTTATAGTCTCATTCAAAAGACTTTTGGGGAGAAGAAGGCAGAAAGAGCATGATGATGGTGTTAAGTGTTGTTGTGAACACTGTATACATCCATGTTCTCTCTGTGAGTTGCAAGGTTGGTGTGTGGAGACAGTGGAGGACAGGACTGGGAGGAAGACAGTCAGGATTATGGCAGAGGTAATTACTGTGTGTGGGGGTGGGGGTTGGAGCGTGTTTGTGTGTGTGTGTGTGGATGTGTGTAGGTGGGTGGGTGGAGGAATGTTGGGGGGGGGAGGGGGGGGGGTGATATCACATCTTCTCATGTTGGTTTCTGTTGTATTTCCAGGTTTCTATCCAAGGCACTCAGACAATCAGGTGGCTGGCACATTTTTATTTGGTAAGTGGTGTGTGTGTGTGTTTATTTATTTTATTTTATTCTTTTATTTTGAGGATAATGGAATAAGCACTCATGTGCCTTTTTTACATCTAGTCCCGTGTGTTTGCAGTTATGTAAATTCTGTCATCTGTTTTCACCGGCACACACTGGCCTACTTTTAGAAAAAGCGAAACAAAATTTAACGTATCTGCAAGATGTTCAGCGTGCGTTTGCACGTGGGCCTCAGTTTATAGTCTCATTTGATTTGAAACACTTTTGGGGAGAAGAAGGCAGAAAGAGCATGATGATGGTGTAAATGTTGTTGTGAACACTGTGTACATCCATGTTCTCTCTGTGAGTTGCAAGGTTGGTGTGTGGAGACAGTGGAGGACAGGATTGGGAGGAAGACAGTCAGGACTGTGGGGGTGTGTTTGTGTGTGTGTGTATGTGTGGAGATGGGTGTGTCACTGTGGATGGATGTTGGGGGGGGTGAGTGGGGGGGGGGGGGGAGAATAACGTCACATTTTTCTCATGTTGGTTTCTGTTGTATTTCCAGGTTTCTATCCAAGGCAGGGAGAGAATCAGGTGGCTGGCACATTTCTATTTGGTAAGTGGTGTGAGGTGTGAGTGTGTGTGTGTGTTTATTTTTTTATTTTTTTATATTTTATTTCAAGGATAATGGAAAAAGCACTCATGTGCCTTTTTTACATCCAATCCCCAGGTGTATGCAGTTATGTAAATTCTGTCATCTGTTTCCACCGGCACACCGTGTTCTACTCTTACGAAAAGCGGAACAAAATTTAACGTGTGCGCAAGATGTTCTGCGTGCGTTTGCACACGGGCCTTGGTTTATAGTCTCATTCGAAAGACTTTTGGGGAGAAGAAGGCAGAAAGAGCATGATGATGGTGTAAATGTTGTTGTGAACTCTGTGTACATCCACGTTCTCTCTGTGAGTTGCAAGGTTGGTGTGTGGAGACAGTGGAGGACAGGACTGCGAGGAAGACAGTCAGGACTGTGGCCGAGGTAATTACTGGAGGTGTGAGTGGGGGTGTGTTTGTGTTGTGTGTGTGTATGTGTGTGTGGATTGGTGTGGGTGTGTGTGGCTGTGGAGGGATGTTGGGGTGGGGGTGGGGGGGGAGAATGACATCCTATCTTCTCATGTTGGTTTCTGTTGTATTTCCAGGTTTCGATCCAAGGCAGTCAGACAATCAGGTGGCTGGCACATTTTTATTTGGTAAGTGGTGTGTGTGTGTGTGTTTATTTTATTTTTATTTCATTTGTTTATATTGAGGATAATGGAATAAGCACTTTTTTTTTTTTACATCCAGTCCCTGTGTGTATGCAGTTTTGTAAATCTTGTTATCTGTTCCCACTGGCACACGATGGCCCACTCTTATGAAAATTGGAACAGGATTTAACGTGTGCGCAAGATGATCTGCGTGCATTTGCACACGAGCCTCGGTTTATAGTCTCATCCGAAGGACTTTTGGGGAGGGTTTTGTGTGTGTGAAAGGAGGGGGTATTTATGTTTTTTTGGTTTTTTTTTTAATGAAAAAAAAATAGTTTACTTGTTTGTTTCTATTTTTGTGTTTCTTTTTTTTGTGAGTGTGTGTGTGTGTGTGTGTGGGGGGGGGGTCTATTTTTTGTGTTCATTTTTGCAATGTTCATTTTAAAAATTGTCTGTTTTCCTTTTTTGTTGAATTTTGTGTGTGCTGATTTTGTGTGATCATATCTGTGTTTTTGATGTGACAGGTTTGGTGAATCGGTAGACATGTGAAGACAATAGAAGGGACAGTTAAGGGCTGGAGTCTGCCTGTGAGGTGTGTGTTTAGTTTATGCATAGTTGTACGAATAACGCTGTACAAAAATAACGGATATTACAATAATAATAATGCCTTAAAAAAAGCTGATAATGCTGTACAAAAATAGCTGATCTTACAATAATAATGCTGTACAAAAATAACTGATTTTTTTTTAAACATGGCAGAGGTATGTTGATGGTATAAATGTTGTTGTGAACACTGTGTACATCCATGTTCACTCTGTCAATTGCAAGGTTGGTGTGTGGAGACAGTGGAGGACAGGACTGGGAGGAAGACACAGGACTGCGGCAGAGGTAATTACTGTAGGTGTGGGTGTGGGTGGGAGTGTGTTTGTGTGTGTATGAGTGGGTGTGGGTGGTTGTATGGATGTGGAGAGTTGGAGGGAGGGGGGGAGTGACATCCCATCTTCTCATGTTGGTTTCTGTTGTATTTTCAGGTTTCTATCCAAGGCAGTTGGACAATCCGGTGGCCGACACATTTTTATTTGGTAAGTAGTGTGTGTGTGTGTGTGCGTTTGTGCATGCGTGTGTGTGTATAAGAGAGTGAAATGAGGAGGTAGTTTTCTTTTATAGAGATCTTTGTGGTTGACATGTGTGAAGTAGTTTATTTTTGTGTTTCTATTTTTGTGTGTTTCTTTCTTTCTTTTGTTTTATTTTTGTGTTTTCATTTTTGCCTGTTGACTTTAGCACTATCCCATGTTAAGGGAGAGAACCCCCTTTCCCACTACACGTGCGCATTTGCACAAGCGTTGCCTACGTAGCTGTTCAGCACTTTTCACATTTTTTCTCTGTTGTGTCAAAACACTCTTGTTGTTTGGAAGCTGGTGTTTTGGGTAGAAATTTATTATCTTGTACCAGAAAATACTTTTAGACTGCAATTTACATTTCTGCATTAGTGATGAGTAGTGTACAGATTTTTAACTGTTTTTTATATTTAAACATTGACTAGTGCAATCGGAAGGTGAAGACATCTTGAGGGGGGAGGCGGGGGGAGCAGGCAAGGAGGGGATGGTAATGCTTCAATTTGTTGTGGACGCTGTGTACATGCGTGTTTGTGTGAGTTGGTGGTGGTGTATGCTTACAAATGTTTGTTGGTTGGACGTGGTGTATACAGACGTGTTTATTGTTTGTGAGTTGGTAGGTTGGTGTATACAGACAGTGGAGGACGGGACTGGGAGGAGGACACTCAGGACTCTGGCACAGGTCATTACTCTGTGTGTGTGTTTTTTAAAATGATTTTTATTTATTCTTTTATATTGAGGATAATGGGATAAGCACTCATGTGCTCTTTTACATCCAGTTCCCGTTTGTATGCAGTTTTGTAAATCTTGTCATCTATTCCCACCAGCACACAATGGCCTACTCTTATGATAAGTGGAACAGGATTTAACGTGTGCGCAAAATATTCTGTGTGTGTTTGTGCGTGTGTGGCGTGTTGTGTGTGTGTGTGTGTGTTGTGTTTGGTGGACAAGGTGCTGCATACATTGTTTAAACATGGCATCAACAATAGTGTATGTGCATGTTTGTAAGGTTGAAGTTTTAAAATATTATACATTTGTGTGCATGATAACAGAAGGTAACTGAAGTTGTTTCTGTTGTGTTTGTATAGGGGGGGGGGGGGGGGAGGAAGAGGTAGTTAGTCTGCTGTGTGTGTATGAAAGGAGGAGGTAGTTGGCCTGCTTTATATACATTTTTTTATTGACAATTTAAAAGTAGTGCATGTTTGTGTTTTCATTTGTGTGTTTCTCTTGTTTGACAGACAGCCACAGACAGAGAAATAGGGTCCAGAGACTGGCCTGCTTTCAAAGTTAAGTGTTTTTGAGATGATTGTAGTGTCTAGTAGTGTAGTGTATTGTAGTATAGTGTTGTGTAGTGTAGTGTAATGTAGTTTAATGTAGTTTAATGTAATGTGGTGTAATGCAGTTTAGTGAAGTGTAATGTAATGCAGTGTAGTGTACATTTATATTTTAATGTGTACATTTTTGCTGTATTGTTGTTGGAAGGGGGAGGTAAGGTAAAGTTGCATACATGTATGTATGTATATATCTATGTACAGATACTGCACTTGTCTAATGGTGGTTTCTTTTTGCATTCCCAGGGCTGCTGAACCAAGAAGGCAGAAGACCTGAAAGAACACAATCTGGTGACTGCCACATTTCTGTTAGGTAAGTGCAATGTGTGTGTGTGTGTGTGTGTGTGTGTGTTGTGTGTGTGTGTGTGTGTGTGTGTGTGTGTGTTTATTTTATTTATTTATTTATTTTTAAAAAATCTATTCATTCTTTTACATTGAGGATAATGGAATAAGCACTCATGCTTTTTTACATCCAGTTCCCGTGTATATGCAGTTTTGTCAATTTTGTCATCTGTTCCCACCGGCACATAATGGCCTACCCTTACGAAAAGCGGAACAGTATTTAACATGTATGCAAGGGTTCTGCAAGCGTTCACACATGGGCTGCGGTTTATAGTGTCATCCAAAGGACTTTTGGGGGGGGGGGGGGGGGGGGGGGGGGTGTGGAGTCAGCACTGATGTTAACTCCAGGGGAAAAATCCCCTCGAACGGGAATCGAACCTGAGTCATGAAATTGTGAGCACAATGTTCTAACCTCTAGGCTATCCCGTCCCGTGTGTGTGTGTGTGTGTTGTGTGTGTTGTGTGTGTGTGTGTGTGTGTGTGTGTGTGTGTGTGTGTATCATCCATGTAGTGAGGTAGCTGTATTTTCTACATCTTGACTGCTTTGTGTTACAGGGCTGGTGACTAAGACTGAAGGGATCAGGACTGCCATCTCCATCACAAGTTAAGTGCACTCTGTGTGTTTGTGTGTGTGTGTGTGTTTGCGTGTGCGTGTGTGTGTGTGTTTGTCATTTCTTTGTCTTTACCTGGGACTGGAAGATGAAAGGTGAGAAGGTCAAAGGCTGGCTATTTTCTCTCCACCTAAGAGCATGTCAATGTCACCAATTTACTCTCTTTCTTTTCGTTGGTCATATTTTTACTAACCAACACAAATGGCCAGTCCTCGGGGCAGGGAGATGATTTTATTGACTTTGTTATGTGGGTGTTGTGTTCATTTAGTTAGGCGCATACAAGTAAGATTCAGTTAGGTATTCACATGTGGGTGTGGTGTTCATTTAGCAATTTTGTTCCTTGTGTGTGTGTGTGTACTGACTTGTCAGTGACTAACGTGTTTATTGTGTGTTCACAGGGTTGGCACATGCAGACAGCTGAAGACTGTGCAGAGAGAGGAGACAGGACTTGCTGAATGGGGATGTACAGGGCAGGTGAGTGCTGTGCACACCACTGTCAGTCAATGCAGAGTTCTCTGCTTGAAATTTGGGCTGCTGTCCCAGGAAGAGTAGATCATCTCAAGAGCAGTGCCACCCACTTTAAAGAAAGATTTCTATCTATCTAGATAAATAAATATGTGCTCCCTTGGGAGAGCAGGCTGAAAGAAAGATTTAAATCCTTTTAAAAGACTCTGATAACACTTTGTGTTAGTTCCTGTCTCATTGGGGTGTATATTACAATGGAAAAGTTTGTGTTTGTTTTTGTGTTTTTGTCTGTGTGTTTTGTTTGTGTGTGTTTCTTTTTCTCTGTGTGTGGTGTGTGTGTGTGTGTGTGTGTGTGTGTGTGTGTGTGTGTGTGTGTGTGTGTGTGTGTGTGAAGTCAAGAATTTATTTCCATATGATACATTGAGTAAGCAAATAATTTACTTTACAAAATAAAATAAAATGGCAATCAACAACTACAACATTATTGAGAACTCATAACAAAAAAATAGACTCAAAAAGGAACTTAAAACAAAATACACTGTAAAACTCAGTTGTGCACCCCCTCCAATTCACACACACACACACACACACACACACACACACACACACACACACACACACACACACACACACACACACACACACACCCTCACACACATAATGCACACGCACACACACACACACACACAACACACACACACACACACACACACACACACACACACACACACACACACCAGGGTTCGTGATAACCAGTATTTTACCGATTGTAAACAGGGAATACCGAAAATTTTCGAAGCAGCCGGTACCGCGTACCGATTCTGTTTGCCTGTGACCGATTAGATTTCCATCTAAAAAAAAAGTCTGAAGTGACATTTTCTGACAGTCTGTCATGTGCCTGTGCTTACGCACCCACCCCTTCCAACGAACTCTTATCTTGGCTTGGCACCAAACATTAGCCTCATTAGCGCGCAGAACAGCAAGCTTTACTGTGAAAGAATAGAGCTTCGCGCTCTTCTTAGCATGACAGTGGCTTCCATTCACAATAAGTAAATGGGGCCTAGAGGGTCTATGGCTATGAATTTGCACGTTGCTTTGAGAGAAAAGAGTAAAAAATGGTGGAAAAAAATCAGAGGTTGCTTTTTTCCTTCTTTAAAAAACCCTCAGCCCCCAAACAATCCAGAGAAGAAGATGCAAGTGAAAGCTGTAGCACTAGTGCCAGTTTGGATGCTTTTCTGGTTCAGCCTTGTACCAGTGCTGCTGATACAGTGGATAGTAGGCCCAGTGTTTCATCATGGCAGATCTCTCAGAGACTGCTGTACTGCTGCCACTCGCTTCTTGGGCATGAAGCCACGCAGGAAGTAGGTAGGATTTTTTACTAGCACCTGTGTCACTGTCTGTGTCAGTCTGCTGTTTTGCATAACATCATTCGTGTGACTTAAATTGTGCTAAGCTTATTCTTCTGTCTTGTTTCGATGCTTAGCGCTCATCTAGATTTAGTTTTGCTGCTGAACAATGCCCCCCTCCCCCACCCCCTCACTGAATAGTTTTGTTTTGTTCACAGTTAGTTAAAGTTAAAGTCTGTCCCGAGCCATAAGGCTCATCAGGCCGGTGCTTATCCCGGTTTCTGTGGCGTTAAGCGACTGAGAGTCATAGACTCCCCCCTGGATAGGACGCCAGTCTATCGCAGGGTTAACCCCAACACAAGGTTGGTACCCCTTTTACACCCGGGTGGGGTGAGAAAATAGCCGTAAAGTGCCTTTTCCAAGGGCACAACGCCATAGCGGAATAGCTGGGATCAAACCCGCAACCTTTAGATTGCGAGTACAACGCCTTAACCTCTTGTTGTTGAATTCTACAGAGCTAAACTGCCTGTAGATTTTGAATTCTTTTAAAGTTTTCTACCCCAAACTGACATAGTCTATTCCTGAGACAATTGTCTGTGTGCATGACAAGCTATCAAGCTGAAATTTTGTCACAAGCTAGATATATCTTTGTACTTGCATTTTAAGGCAAGTTGACATGTCTGGTCACAAAATGTTGTGTCGTTGTCACCTTATTTGTCACCAATCACAGGTAAAAGTATGTTGTATACAATAAACCAGCAAAATATATATGGAATAGACACAGATTTATACATGTAAGTGTTGAATAAAGAACTGATGCCTAGCTAACGTGTTTATTAATGTTTGTGTGCAATTGTACTTCAAGGATGTGTCACACAATGTCCTCATAACACCTGTTGTTTTATATGTCTTGATGAGGCATACTTTTTGTTTAACTGGTTTTTTGTCTTTTGAAAACAAGGAATATTCAATCAATATCTTACCTATATACAGCATTTCAGATGTCTATGTTTTACCACATGTTTGTTAAGTGCACTGAAGTGTAATATTGTACATAAGTGTGACATTGTCACCAGTGTCACCACACAGGTGTGACAAACATGAAACAACACAGAACTTCTGTAATTCTACAAAATGTTAATCGTGGTAGCCTTTAAAGTAGTCGTAGTGATGGCACAGGGACACATCACATCACAGAAAGCACAAAATGTGGATGTGTCGGGGGGTGTACCTATGCTGTCACCTGTGGCGCCTTGGCAGACTGGAAATCTATTTTCTTCTCCTTCTCGCTATTTTCGTCATCAGCAAATCTGTCCGTTGAGTTTCAAATAAAAAGTGTGGTATTAACTAGAGAATAGACAAAAGGCGTCACATTTTCTGACGCTTATGCTGCGGACCTCCCCCCTCCCCCCCCAGGTCAAATTTCTCCACAGCGTGTGGGTAGCACAGGTCGCCACGCTTGCAGGAATGTGCCATGTAGTCGGGTTCATTCTTCTCTCTAACTGCGTTATTTCCTTTCTCTTCTCCCCCGTCAGCTTTTTATTTCTGACTCACTTAATATTTATCATTGAATTTTTTCTACTTCCAATGCAAACACGTTCATTTTATTGTCTAGTTAGTTAGATGAATTGTCTGCTACCAACGAAGACGCCATTTTTTTTCGCCACGCGCTATGAGTGAAAGGCGTTTCTATCGCCAATCTTGCTTTCTTCCTTCCCTCCAAGTGCACACTGTTAGTGGTCTAAATTTATCACTGGCACCATCTGAAACCCTCCTGCATCGCCGCACCAAATTTCAGACACATTGTGTGAGAACCACGAGGTATGTGTGTGATGGAAAAGTACTGCCCGCGTGGTCATGACCAACGGCCGGCTACGGCCGCAACGGAATCTAGCAGCAGGTGCTGTTATGGCCGGCTGCGGCCGCAACAGGGCTAAGACGGTTAATCACTAGGCCACAGCGGCGGCTTTGTTCACAGTACTTACTGGATTTTATTTTCTGGGGACCGATTTTGGGGGAGTTGGTCAAGATACCTAAAAAATGGCAACTCGCAGTACCGGTTTTAAAAAATCCTAGCACGAACCCTCACACACACACACACACACACACACACACACACACACACACACACACACACACACACACACATGGGGGACAGGATAGCTTAGTGGTCAGAACATTGTGCTCGCAATTTGACAACCTGGGTTTGATTCCCGGTCGAGGGGATTTTTCCCCTGGAGTTAACATCAGTGCTGACCACTCCCCCCAAAAGTCCTTCGGATGAGACTATAAACCGAGCCCCATGTGGAATTGCTTGCAGATCATCCTGCGCACACATTAAATCCTGCTCTGCTTTTCGTAAGAGTAGGCCACTGTGTGCTGGTGGGAACAGATGACAAAATTTTCAAAACTGTATACACACGGGGACTGGATGTAAAAAAGCACATGAGTGCTTATTCCATTATCCTTGATATAAAAGAATAAAATTTATTAAAACAACCCCAAAACCCCCACACGTATGTACATACATGTGGGTGCAAACATGCACATGCATGCACTGAGATTCAAAAGAAATTATTTTAGAAACATCAGAAATGTCAAACAAACAAGTTATATCAGGTTACAATATCATGCTTCATAAAAGAATATAAAACAAAAAGCAAAATGAAAAATGGAACAAAATGCCCCAAAACCTATATCCATACCATAACAATCAAGCAAACCAAAAACTCAGACTACAGAATCAATAATAATGATAATAATGTTACAATGATATGATAATCACCTATCACCACTAAGTGCAATAATAGAACACTAACTAAAAAAGTGATTGAAAAGAATGTGCGGGGAGAGGGTGTTATCAAGGAGGAAGGAAAGAACACAAAGAATCAAACAAACAAAAGTAATGATCATACAAAAAAACACTTTTACAGGCAAATAAGAACCCGTACATAATATAAAAAGAAAAACAAAGCACACAGTCAACTAGACTACCAAACCAGAAAAATAACAATTCTGATAGTACTGATAATCCCATCACTAAAAACATCACAAAACAACATTCATGATAAAACATTTTAAATTGATAAAAGAAGAGATTTTTTTTTTAAGACAGGGGAAAAAATCAAGTCGAAATATTGTTAGGTCAACTATTTTTAATTTTTTATACCACTTTATGTGACAGTAGATATCTCTGTGTGAAATTCGGGCTGCTCTTCCCAGGGACAGTGCGTCACCACAAATGCAGCGCCTACCCATTATATAATATTTTTATTATATATATATTATATTATATGTTATATATATATATATATATATATTATATATATATATATATATATATATATATATATATATATATATATATATATATATACAGCCTGAGCCGCCCTGGGGACTCCAACTCCCTGATTTTTCCTCAGGGATGGTGTCTAAACATGACACTTGTGTGCATTTAAAACAAATAAAAATTTTGTCATCTGCTCCTACCGGCACACAATGGTCTGTTCTTCTGAAAGGCAGAACAGGGTTT
Source organism: Stramonita haemastoma (assembly GCA_030674155.1). Taxonomy (NCBI): domain Eukaryota; kingdom Metazoa; phylum Mollusca; class Gastropoda; order Neogastropoda; family Muricidae; genus Stramonita; species Stramonita haemastoma. The sequence goes on from CM060333.1 coordinate 53,340,808, forward strand.
TAGCATGTGTGCAAGATGTTTTGCGTGCGTTCACACACGGGGTCTCAGTTTATGGTCTCACCCAAATTACTTTTTGCTTTTCTTCTTTCCATAGTTGTTAAATTTAAAGTAGTGTGTGTGTATGGGGGGGGGGGGGCGGTAAGTGGGGGGGGGGGGGGGGTGGTGTAGGTGGGTGTGCTTCATCTATGCAGTGAGGTAGCTGTTGTTTCTACATGTTCACTGCTGTGTGTTACAGTGCTGGTCAACCAAGATGATGAAGGCTGAAGGAATCAGGACAGGAGGCTGCCATCTCCAGCACAAGTTAAGTGCACTGTGTGTGTGTGTGCGCACATGCGCATGCCTCTGTATGTGTGTGTGTTTGTGTGTGTGTGTATGTGCGCACATGCGCGTGCCTCTGTATGTGAGTGTGTGTGTTGACAAGTCTTTGTATTTACCTGTCACTGGAAGATGAAAGGTGAGAAGGTCAGAGGTTGGCTATTTTCTCCTCACCTAAAAGCATGTCACCAATCCACTGTTACTTCCTTTGTGTTGCTCATGTTTTTACTAACCAACACAAATGGCTAGTCATAAGGGGAGGGAGGGAGATTGACTGAGTTATGTGAGTGTGGTGTTCATTTAGTCAAGTGTGTATATATGAGTGTGATGTTCATTTCGTTCAGTGTCCACATGTCAGTGTGGTGTTCATTTAGTTAATTGTGTACACGTCAGTGTTGTGTTCATTTAGTTAAGTGTGTACATGTAAGTGTTATGTTCATTTAGTTAGGTGTACTCATGTCAGTGTGGTGTTCATTCAGTCTTCAACTTAGCAGCTTTCTACATGCAGGAACATGAGATAAACTTTGTGTTTTGTGTGTGTGTCTGTGTATGTGTGTGTGTATGTGTGTGTGTGTGTGTCTGTGTGTGTGTGTGTGTCTGTGTTCTATTGTCAGTGACTAAAGTGTTTATTTTGTGGTCACAGGGTTGGCACATGCAGACAGCTGAAGACTGTGCAGAGAGAGAGGAGACAGGACTTGCCAAACAGAAATCTACAGGGTAGGTAAGTGCTGTACATACCACTGTCAGTCAGTGCACTGTAAAACACACTCATGCCCCCCCCCCTTCCACACACGCACACTTGCACACACACGCACAAATATTCACACACACACACAAACACACACAAACACACAAGTACATACATGCGCACACATTCACACACTGAGATTAAAAAGAAATTACTTTAGAAACATCATAAAATGGCAAACAAGTTGTAGCAAGATACAATATCATCCGTGCTTTTATGTTCATACTTTAAAAAAATAAATAAATAAAAAAACAAATAGATAAAAAAAAACCAGGAACAAAACACCTAAAAATTTGTAGCCATACCATAAGGGGAAAAGATAGCATTATGGTCAGAACATTGGGCTGTGATTTGATGAACTGAGTTTGACTCCAGGTCGAGGGGATTTTTCCCCTGGAGTTAACATCAGTGCTGACTCCACTCTCCCCAAAAAGTCTTTCAGATGAGACTGTAAACTGAGGCCACATGTACGTAATCATGCAGAACATCTTGTGCACATGTTAAATCCTGTTCCGCTTTTCATAAGAGTAGGCCATTGTGTGCCAGTGGGAACAGATAACAATACTTACAAAACTGCATACACACGGGGACTGTATGAAAAAAAGCACATGAGTGCTTATTCCATTATCCTCGATATAAAAGAATAAATAAATAAATAAAAATAAATACCAATCAAATAAACCAAAAAATCAGACTAGTGAATCAACAGTCACAATAACAATGTTACAATAATATATATAATCAGCCATCATCACTAAGAGCAGTAACACAACAATAACTAAAAATCAATTGAAAAGGACAGGAAGGGGGGGGGGGGTATCAAAGATGAAGGGGAGAACACAAACAAACAAAAGTAATAGTAATACACAGAACAATTCTACAATTAAACAAAACCCCCGAAATAAAAAAAATATAAAACCTCAAAGCTCACAGTCAACTAGACTGTCAAACCAATACAATACCAATTGTGATAGTACTAATAGTCCCATCACGAATGATATCAAAATCAACATTCATTATAACACCTATTAAGTTCAATAAAAGAAAGAAAATTTTTTTTCAAAAGACACTAGTAAAAAAAAAAAAAAAAAAAAATCAAGTCACAATATTGTCAGTCAACTATTTGAGTTGTTAGATTTGCAAATTGTGTATGTGTGTGTTATTTATATATTTTATTTTATTTATTCTTTTATATCGAGGATAAGGGAATAAACACTCATGTTTTTTTTCACATCCAGTCCCCATGTCTATGCGGCTTTGTCAATTTTGTCATCCATTCCCACCGGCACACAATGGCCTACTCTTCTGAAAAGCAGAATGTGTTTTAACATGTGCGCAAGATGTTCTGCATGCGCTCGTAGATTGGACCTTGATTTATAGTCTCATCTGCAGGACTTTTTTTTAGATTGAAGTCTGCACTGATGTTAACTCCAGAGGAAAATCCTCTCTATTGAGATTCAAACCCAAATGTGTGTGTGTGTGTATGTGTGTGTGTGTGTGTGTGCGTGTGTGTGTGTGTGTGTATTTTAAAAATTTTATTTTATTCTTTTACATTGAGGATAATGGAATAAGCACTCATGCGTTTTTTTACATGCAGTCCCCGTGTGTATGCAGTTATTGTAAATTGTGTCATCTGTACCCACCGGCACACGATGACCTACTCTTACAAAAAGGGGAACAGGATTTAATGTGTGCGCAAGATGCTCTGTGTGTGTTCGCACACGAGCCTTTGGTTTATAGTCTCATCAGAAGGACTTTTGGGAAGAGTGGAGTCAGTGCTGATGTTAACTCCAGGGGAAAAATCCCCTCAACTGGGAATCAAACCTGGGTTGTCAAATTGCGAGCGCAATATTCTGACCACTAGGCTATCTTGTCGCATGTAGTGAGGTAGCTGTTTCTATCATTTATTTATTTATTTATTTATTCTTTTATATCGAGGATAACAGAATAAGCAATCATGTGCTTTTTTTCATCCGGTCCCCGTGTGCATGCAGTTTTGTAAATATTGTCATCTGTTCCCACCGGCACACGATGGCCTACTCTTACGAAAAGCGGAACAGGATTTAACGTGTGCGCAAGATGTTCTGCGTGCGTTCGCACACGGGGCCTCGGTTTAAAGTCTCATCCGAAGGACTTTTTGGGGAGAGTGGAGTCAGCACTGATGTTAACTCCACTCCATTATCTTGTCGCATGTAGTGAGGTAGCTGTTTCTACATGTTCACTTCTGTGTATTACAGGGCTGGTGAATCAAGATGACGGAGGCAGAAAGGATTAGGATAGGAGGCTGCCATCTCCAGCACAAGTTAAGTGCACTGTGTGTGTGTGTGTGTGTGTGTGTGTGTGTGTGTGTGTGTGTGTGTGTGTGTGTGTGTGTGTGTTATTGTGACTGGAATATGGAAGGTGAAAAGGTCAGAGGGTGGCTATTTCTCCCCACCCAGAGCATGTCACCAATCCACTGTCACTCCCGTTTTGTTGGTCATGTTTTTACTAATCAACACAAATGGCTAGTCATGAGGGGTTGGGGGGGAGGTGTTACTGAGTTATGTGAGTTTGTGTTCATTTAATTAGGTGTGCGCATGTGAGTGTGATATGCATATGTGAGTGGTGTTTTTTGCACATGTGTGTGTGCGTTAGTGTTTGTATATGAGTGTGTGTACATACACATATGTGTGTGTGTGTGCACTGCATTGTCAGTGACGAAAGTTTTTATTGTGTTTTCACAGAGTTGTCACATGCAGACAGCTGAAGACTGTGCTGAGAGAGGAGTCAGGATTTGCTGAATGGGATTCTACAGGGCAGGTGAGTGCTGTACATACCTCTGTCAGTCACAGCAGAGTTCTCTGCATGAAATTCAGGCTGTTCTCCACAGGGAGAGCATGTCATCTGAAAAGCAGTGCCACCCATTTGAAAAAAAAATTGTCTGCTATGTATTTGTTTAATTATCAGAGTGGTGTTTTTGTATACAATGTGACCACACACACACACAGGGGACGGGATAGCCTAGTGGTCAGATCATTGCACTTGCAATATGACAACCTGGGTTCGATACCTGTTTGAGGAGATTTTTCTCCTGGAGTTGACATCAGTGCTGACTCCACTCCCCCAAAAGTCCTTCAGATGAGACTATAAACCTAGGCCCATGTCCAAACACATGGAGAACATCTTGTGCACACATTAAATCCTTTTCCACTTTTCTTAAGAGTAGGCCATTGTGTGCTGGTGGGAGCAGATGACAGGATTAGTGAAGCTGCATGCACACAGGGACTGGATGTGAAAAAGCACACGGATGCTGATTCCATTATCCTCTACATAAAAGAATAGAATAAAAAATAAAATGAAACACACACACACACAGCTTTTTTTATATCTTCCTTTTTGAAAGCTCTAAAAAACAAAACCAAAACAATCTGGAACCGTGTCCCCATTCATTAAGCCTGTGCTGATTTGCTAGTGGATGAAAAAAAAAGGCTGATGAACTCTTGTACAATGGAATTAAATGGAGAGGGAAAAAAAACAACAGGGAAATTTTGTTTAAAGAATTAGTACAAAAAACCGACAAGAAAAAAAAAGTTTCCTGTTGAAAAACTGTGTCGTAAACAACACACTAAAATACAGAAACTTGGTTTAAAGTACGGATAACTGCCATGAAAATAATGAAGTTAGTAGTGGGGGGGGGGGGGCACAGGTCTAGATACGAGCTGACTATGTTGCTGTGTTATGTGCTGACTGTTTCGCTGTGTTATGTGCTGACTGATATGTCATTGTGTTATGTGGTGACTATGTCAATGATTCCTTGCTCTGTGTTGACTATGTTTCACTGATGCTGTGTTATTTGGTGACTGACCTGACACTGATGCTATGTGTTATGTGGTGACTGACCTGTCACTGATGCTATGTGTTATGTGGTGACTGACCTGACACTGATGCTATGTGTTATGTGGTGACTGCCATGTCACTGATGCTATGTGTTATGTGGTGACTGACCTGTCACTGATGCTATGTGTTATGTGGTGACTGACTGTACACTGATGCTATGTGTTATGTGGTGACTGACATGTCATAGTGCTGTGACATGTGGTGATTGACCTGTACCTGTCACTGATGCTGTGTTATGTGGTGACTGACATGTCACTGATGCTGTGTTTTATGTGGTGACTGACATGTCACTGATGCTGTGTGTTATGTGGTGACTGACATGTCACTGATGCTATGTGTTATGTGGTGATTGATGTGTCACTGATGTTGCTGTGTGCAGATGGTGTTTGTCCATGATGGAAGGGGACAGCACAAGGGTGTATGCAACACATCATCTTATCAACCCACGGCCACACATCTTGCAACAGTCATCATCTTGGGAGGCAGGAGAAATAAAATGAAATAAAAGAAAGCTTCATAACAACCACAACCACACCCCCCTCTCCTACCTCTCAAGTGTTCATTTCCAAAACTGTTGACAGCTGTCTTTGTGAGATTTTGTACAGAGGGGGGTTCATACACACACACACCTGACTTGTGTTTTGTCTTTCTGAGTGGTATGTGCCTGTGTGAGATGCATGTGTGTGTGTGTGAGAGAGTGTGTGTGTGTGTGTGTGTGTGTGTGTGTGAGATGTGTGTGTGAGATGTGTGTGTGTGTGTGTGTGTGTGTGTGTGTGTGTGTGTGAGATGTGTGTGTGTGTGAGATGTGTGTGTGTGTGTGTGAGAGTGTATGTGTGTGTGTGAGAGAGAGAGAAAATAAAAAGTCGCTTCTGCAGCTAGAGCTGTGAGATTTGTGTATTCAACCATTTTCTCACCATGAAGGTAACTGCATTTCAACTTTTGGGAGGTATGTCATCAAAAAACACGGACAATTTTATCTCCACAAAAATAAAATGAAAAATACTGCTATCTAAAAGCACATTTAAGTCACACAAAAAGAACGACTAAAATAGTTGTATGAAATACAGACACTTAATCCACACAAATAAAGTGGGTAAAATAATGTTATGAATAAACATGGACCCGTAATCCACATAAATAAAATAGGTAATGTACAGTTCTCTAAAAATACAGATGAGTAATTCACACAGATAAAAATCTAAATTCAGTCACCTAAAAAAAACAATGGACATGTAAACCACACAAAAAGTAATGGGCTAAAATTCAGTCAATAGAGATGGATGTATAATCCAAAGACTGAAATGGCTAAAACACAGTCACCTAAAAAACAGACGTAATCCACACACTAAAATGTCTAAAATACATCGCCAAAAGACTTGTAATACACAAATAAAAAATGGCTAAAATACAGGCGTACAAAAGCACAGACATTTAATCCACTCGGATAAAATGGCTAGAATACTGTCCCTTAAAAGGGTGCAATTCTTACAAGTAAAATGACTAAAATTGAGTAAAAACATTGGTGTGTAAACCATACAAATACAATGGCTAAAATTGACTAAAACCACTGGTGTAAACCATACAAATAAAATGGCTAAATTGAGTAAAAATACAGCAGAGAGACATCCAGAGTCTGAATGGATGTGGGCCGGCCTCCCTAGAGTGTAAGGAAGATTAAAGGCCTGGAAACACTTGTTTGAAGGGGGCTTCTCCTCTGAGGACTCTCTGCTGTATGTGAGTTTTTACCACTGTGTGTAAACCACACAAGTAAAATGGCAAACATTGAGTAAAAACACTGGCGTGTAAACTATACAATATAAAATTGCTAAAATGAATAAAACGAGTGTAAACCACACAAATAAAATGGCTAAAATTGAGTTAAAACACTGGCGTGTAAACCACACAAATAAAATGGCAAACATTGAGTAAAACATGGCGTGTAACCATACAAATAAATGGCAAAATTGAGTTAAACATGGGTGTAAACCACACAAATAAAATGGCAAACATTGAGTAAAACACTGGCGTGTAAACCATACAAATAAAATGGCTTAAAATTGAGTAAAAATACAGCAGAGAGACATCCAGAGTCATGAACTGGATGTGGGCCGGCCTCCCTAGAGTGTAAGGAAGATTAAAGGCCCGAAACACTTGTTTGAAGGGGGCTTCTCCTCTGAGGACTCTCTGCTGCCATGCTTAGGAGAGTTTCTTACCACTGTTGTGTAAACCACACAAATAAATGGCAAATATTGAGTAAAAACACTGGCGTGTAAACCATACAAATAAAATGGCTAAACTTGAGTAAAACACTGGGTGTAAGCCATACAAATAAATTGGCAAAAATTAAGTAAAAACACTTATAAGGGCAAAAAATTGAGTAAAAACACTGGCATGTAAACCATACAAAAAAACGGCAAAAATTGAGTAAAAACACTGGCATGTAAACTATACAAGTAAACCCTATAAATAAAAGGGCTAAAATTGAGGTAAAAACACTGGCGTGTAAACGTACTAATAAAATGGCAAAACTTGAGTGAAAACACTGGCGTGTAAACCATAGAAATAAAAGGGCTAAAATTGAGTAAAAAACTGGCTGTAAACCTTTAGAAATAAAAATGGCTAAAATTGAGTAAAAACACTGGGTGTAAACCATAAAATAAAACGGCAAAAATTTAGTAAAACAATGGCGTGTAAACATTAGAAATAAAACGGCAAAAATTGAGTAAAAACAATGGCGTATAACCGTACAAATAAAACGGCAAAAATTGAGTAAAAAACACTGGTTAAGGTGTCTCCTTACCTATGTGGTTGAAGGGAGATCGAGGCGTCAGAGACCTCGCTTCTCTAGGGGCCAGCAAATTGAGGGCAGTGCCCATCACCTCTTCCTGACTGCTTTACCTTCCCTGACACTAAAGAGGCAGGTACCCATTTACAACTGGTTGGATAATGGGACTGTGCTGAAGCTGAGGTATGCAAATGGTCACCCATCCAGTTGGTAACCAGCTGGATGCTGCATAACCTTAGCTTGGGGAAAGTGAGTGCTCTGATCACTGAGCTATCACATACCCACATCTCAACAGAAAAATTACTAAAACTGACTTAAAAACACTGGCATGTAATCCACACAAATAAAATACCTAAAAATAGTAATTTGAAAAGATGTGATACAAAAAACAAACAAACCCATTAAAAACAGACATTTTATCCACACAAGTAAAACCTCAAATACCATCTAAAAATATGCACATGCAATCCACATAGGTAAAATGATTAAAATACAGTCACTTAAAAACACATTTAATCTTCATAAAATGACCAATAATTATACAGTCATCTATAAACACAGACATTTAATCCACCCAAGTATAATGACTAAAGTATCGTCCTCTAAAAACGTGACATTCAATCCACGCTAAAAAAATAACTAAAATGCCACCATATAAAAACATAGGCATGTAAATCACAAATAAAATATCTATATAGACATAATCCACCCTGACAAAATGGCCAAAATACAGTCATAAAAATGCAGATATTTAGTCCACACAAATAGAAGGACTAAAATACAGATAGATAGGGGGGTGGGATAGCTAAGTGGTCAGAGGACTTGTTATCCCCAAGTCAAGCAGCTGAGCGTGGTTACCAGTTGCATTGGTGACTCTTTGCTACAGGGCTGCCCTCAACATGCTGGCCCCTAGAGAAGCTGAGGTCTCTGATGCGTTGCTCCTCTAGGACTGCACAGGTTATGGGATACCTTTATCTTAAAATACAGCAGTCTAAAAACACTGACATTTACTCCACAGAGATAAAATTGCTGAAATACAGTCGTCTAAAACCAGACGTGTAATACACACAAATAAAATGGTTAAAATTACTGTCGCCTAAAAACACAGACATATAATCCATCTAAATAAAAAATTTTAAATGGCTAAAACACGTTTCACAAAAACACAGACATAATCTACACCAAAAAAATGGCTACAATAAAGTCATCTAAAACCACAAACATTTATTCCAAACAAAGAGAATAACTAAAATACAACCATCTAAAAATACGACATGCAAGTCAGGTAAGATGACTTACACCAATCTAAAACCACTGGCACTTATTCCACACAAATAAAATAACTAAAATACAGCATATAAAAACACAAAAATATAATTAAAACAGGAAATTTTCAAAATACAGTCATTTAAAAACACTGGCGTGTCCTACAGGCAGATAACAAGACTAAAAAAGACTTGTCTAAATCTAAAAACAAACATTTAGTCCATGCAAATAAAAATTATAAAAATACAGCCATCTAAAAAGACAAACATGCAAATCATACAGATAAGATGATTTGCTTTCACCTTCAAACACAGATATGTAATATACAAAGATAAAGCACCTAAAATACAGTCACTTAAAAACACATACATGTAATCCACACAGATACAATAACTAAAATACGGCCATCTAAAATCCACATAAAGTACATAAAATACAGTTGCCTAAAAACACAGACATGTGATCAGCACATATAGAATGACTAAAACACAGCCATAAAATACCAACGTATAAACCACACAGATATAAGGACTTGAATACAGTCATCTGATGTGTAATCCACACAGATGAAATGGCTAAAACACAGTCATCTAACCCTCCCTCCCCCCAAAAAACAACAACAAACAAACAAAAAGAAACCAGACATTGAATCCACACAAATAGAATTACTAAAATATCGCCATCTTAAAAAACAAAACAACATATAATCTACACAGATATAGTAGCTAAAACGCAATCACTTAAGGCAATGTGCGGCACCCAACATTACTAAATTCAGGTCATTTTGGCTATTTTGAGATTTTTCCAATTTTACATTCTAGGACATGTATATATTCATATGACATAATTAGATTTTACAAATACATTGTCTTTATGCAATTAAAAAACGTTTTACTAACCTAACTCAACCGAGTTTGTGTTCTTTTATTCCGAAAAATGCGTGAAAATGCCGACATTTATGCCCTAGCAACATGCATTTCTAGTTCACAAAGTATGACGTATCATACACCAAACGAAACTAGATTGTCTCCCCTACAAGATTCCGAAGAGCTTCTACTACGAACACTCATTCACAACGAGTTATACGTCATTTCAGTCGATTAGCATATCGACGGCAACTTCCATATATAGAGAGCGATTCAAAAGTAAGCTGGCCGGTTAGTTGAATCGGGTCACGTGACGCAAAATGGCCGCTGTTTACATCGAGTTCGTACCTCCGCTTCAAGCAGAAAAATGACTCGTTTGAAGAAATAAACGCTTCAATTGGCTTATAAATGCAAGCCGAGTCGCGAAAAACACCTTGCATTTGCTCGACAGTGCAAAACATGGAAGGAAACGGACGAATTGTTGAGAATCAGTGCCGAGTCTGACTTAGTGCTACAGTGTTCTAAAAGTGAAATCTCATCGTCTGCTTCGCTGTCAAGATCGCTGCGTACTGAGAGTGTTTTGCTAAGCAAGAAAGCTTGTACTCTGCTCAAACATGAACCATATCAGGCCGTTTGTGAAAAAAGGTTCGAAAATGCCAGTTCTGAGCCAGCTGGTAACTGTAATGAGCAGAAACTGCTCCAAGTGTAAACTAACTTTTGGCTTCAGAACAGAGGAAAAGAAACCACATGGGTTAGTTGTTCTGTGTATTCAATGTGTGTTGTGTATCACCAGTAAGCAAGCTGTAGGGGGGATTTGGGGTGGGAAACAAGTTCACTGGTAGACCTAGCTGTTTTATATTTGTGTGTGTGTGTGTGTGTGTGTGTGTGTGTGTGTGCAAATGCATGTGTGTGTGTGTGTGTGTGTGCAAATGCATGTGTGTGTGTGTGTGTGTGTGTGCACATGCATGAGTGTGTGTGTGTGTGTGTGTGTGTGTGTGTGTGTGTGTGTGTGTGTGTGTGTGTGTGTGTGAGACACAATTTTCTTTATTTATACCTGTAATTCTAATGAGGCAAAACATGAATATATTTTTGCATTTATGGACAGAAGTATAGGATAAAACTGCATGAATTAATTAATTAACAGTTTTCACAAAAGGATTCAGGCTGAAATGAATATGGAGTGGAAATCAACTTTATTGTTTGAACAAATTCATTATACTAGATCTAGATTACAGCATACTCTTCATGCAAGTATTCACAAACACACTAGCATATATATATATATGTATATATATTTATATATGTATATATATATGTGTGTGTTATAATGTGTGTGTGTGTATATATGTGTGTGTGTGTCTACATGCATACCTACACACACACACACACACACACACACACACACACACACACACACACACACACACACACACACACACACACACACACACACAGCTCCAAACATAAATTGTTATATCTAGATCAGTATATCTTGATTCAATTTATGAGCTCACATGGAGTTTGAAGCAGTCCTGTGGTGTGCACCATGGAATGCGACAAGGTGTGATATCTTCAGTGAGCTGACAACACCCCTGAACTATGAGAAGCAGCATATCTACTTCATGCCTGTTTATGAGAGAATGACAAAGATGCAGCTGCTTCAAAGATGTGGTGCTGGCAAGACTCAAAGAGTGCCTGAACAGCCTTGTGAAATTTGTTGTTCCATGGACAAGCTCACATCATGCTGGCGAGTTCTCTTTGCAGTCTGACAGCCATCCATGAGTTCAACTTAGGTCCTGCTTCTGCCCAAGACACTGCCAGTTGCTTTAGATTTGATATAAGTGTGCACATGAAGAGGCTGAGGGCATCCAGACAGCAGGACAGGGAGAAGAACAGCCTCAGGTACCAGAGGGCCAGTGTGATCAAGAGGCGCGACACTCTGAGAGCTGCCAAACTGAAGGGGTAGAGGAGCAGATGGTGCTGGAAAGTGGCCCAGCCTAGCCTACAGGGGTGTTCTGATTATTTATTCTTGTTTTTAAAGGGCTGGATATGTGAACTGAAGCTTTCCAACAAGGCTATGAGTAATATATGGTGGTCTGTACATGTTTGTATTCTTTTTCCTCTTTTTTCTCCACTTTGTGTTTTTTGCATCACATGCATTTTGTGATCAAAATTTCTCAAAAACTGTCTATCAGAAATTGATGAAACTTGGCACACTTACACATTATGGTCTTCTTGACAGTAATATAGAGAGACTTTTTTAATATTATGAGTATTTTTTCTGTTAAAAAGATCAGATTACATAATACCTTGTATAAAAAGTGTCCATTAAAAAAAAAAATTATAAAAAATAAACAGTGAATTTTTTCAAGAATGTCTCTCTATTTAACTGTAAATACACCCATTATGTACATTTGTGCCAAAAATCATGAATGTAGCACTTGAATTTATGGGTAAAAAATCATTCCTAAAAATCCAAGATGGCGGATGTTTATCTTGGTTTCCATGGAAACATGGCTCACTAACATAAAACAAGTAACATTTTTTAAGTTAGAAGTCATAGTACTATAAGTTAATATCAAAGACTAGGTTTTAATTCTTCATTTGTAAAAAGTAAAATTTAGTGCCTCACATTGCCTTAAAAGCACAGAAATGTAATGCACACAGATAAAAATGAATGGCTGTATGATTGTGGGAAGGCTACAGGAGATGGTAGAACTAAGCAGACAGATGGCAAACACTGCTGGCATTGTGTAGAGCTCTTACTGACCACAGCAGCCATGGAGACTGCTCAATTAACCTCTTAACTGCCCAGTGCAAGTGCCCAGGGAAGGGAATACAATTCCTTTGTACCACTTGCTATGTTCATGGGCCTAGTACTCAGAAATTGCCCTATGAATAATCCTGATATTCTGCAGAATGACTATTTAATATATATACCAAAATATGTAAAACCATATATAAAAAAGAAATGAAAACACTTTTCATCCCCACTGTTATTCTGAGTACCCTTCTCCCTATCTCAATAGCACCATGCATAAGTTGAGGCAAAATCTCAGTAGGGTTTTTTTTTTTTTCATCTTCAGGATCTCCTGAATTATACACTATCATTTTTATTACTGTTAGGCTCATCTAAAACCTCATTTGCCACTTCTTTAGTTGTGTAAAGTCATTGATGCATTCAATGAGAAGAGTTAGTAATTTTGAAAAAGCACATTCCAAGTAGTCATGCAAAATAACTCGGAACAGGAGCTAAAAAAACACACACAAAAAAACCATTGTTTTTGCCCTGTTTCGGCAGATAGATGATGTCAAGCAACTGAAGAGTGATTTCCATTAATTTTGGAGTGGTTTCCCTGTAACTGTAGTCAGGGAAGCTAGCTTGTTTACATGAGTGGTAACCACGGACATTTTCTGGGATGTAGGCTTACAGAGTGCACATGTTACCATGGAAAATTTCCGGGGTGGGGCAGTCTAGGGGTTAAGCAGCAAACCTGAGTTGGGGATCAGACTGTTCTGACATCAAAGAGTCTTCAGTTGGGGAACCCTCTGACGTTTCTGAGAGGGTAGTAGAAGCTCGGTGTACTTTGCCCAAACAGTTATGGTTACTAACAATTGTTCTCACTTTTCCTTTCACACCACATTCATATAACTGAGATACATTGTTGTGTGTGCTGCTCACAATCTTGCTACACTTCTTTATATTTTGATTCAATAGTGTTTTGTATTTAACATTTAAACACCCCTTCCAAGACAAAATCAAATACAGTCATCTTATGCATACATCTGTATCTAGTACAGACCTCTGAAATACAGACACCTAAATACACCTTTTACAGCCATCTACGATACAGGCATCTAAATACGGATATCAAATAGAGAAGTTAGACAGACATATCAAATACTATTCCATCACACTCATCCCCCCCCCCTCTCCCTCTGTGACACCCACCATTCTCCTCGCCCACCCTGTCATGGCTGACATAAAGACATGTCACCCTCCTCCCCCTCCCTCACCCCTCCTCTCAGCTAAAGCCTGTGAAATACTGCTCCCTCATCACCCTTACCTCCCTCCCTTCTTTCTACACAGGTGAACTAAAGCCATGTGAAATACTCCATGGCAACCATCATCCCATCATCACCCCCTCATGGGCTGCATTCAGAAACCTCCCTTCCCACCTCTCACATTCTAATACTGACAACAGAAAACAGTAAAAATCAATATTTAAGAACATTCATTGTACAATAATCAAACATTTTTACTCAAACATAAAACTCAATATACAATGTCCCCTCCACATCCTATCTATCTATCTATCTACTTCTATCTATTCTATCTATCCTATCTATCTATCTATCTATCTATCTATCTATCTACCTATCTATCTATCTATCTATCTATCTATCTATCTATCTATCTATCTATCCCTTAGTCTGGCGACCCTGGGGGCACCCCTGAAGATTTGACAACCAGTTCTCTCCATTCTTCTCTCTGTTCTGCCTTTCTCAAAGTTGTGTTGAGTTCTAGGTCTGTCCATTCGCTGATATTGTCCTCCCATCTCTTCCTTGGTCTGCCTCTTTTTCTTCCTCCTTGGACAGTGCCTTGCAGTATTGTTTTTGCAAGTCCTTTTGATCTTGTGACATGCTGTACCATTTGAGTTTAGGCTTCTTTAGGATAGATAGAAGGTTTTCGTAGGGACCAATGCTTTGCTGGATTCTGTTATGCACTAGGGGTGTATGGGGTGCTTAAGGAGAGGCGGTACCTTTGTAAACCTGGCAGTAGCATCCCTCAGAATGGACGGGAGCACTGGTCCTTACTTGGCACTCAACTCTCACTTCTGGGTCCGGGTCCTTAACCCACCCACACCCTGGTAACCGCTTCTACTGGCGGGTGAAACGTTGTGAGGGGCTGGTGCATTCTTACTCACCAGTAGGAGTCTTGGAGAGGAGATGGGCGCCACCAAGCTTCCTCAAGCCCACTGCAAGGACATGATGAGAAAAACGAAACAGAAAGACATGCCGGTTTGGTCGAGGACTGGATCAACAAAGACCGCGCTACCCACTGCAAGCCTCCAGGGTGGGAGTGACAAGTGTGCTACTGGGGCAGAACCAACTCTAAAGCTTCTAGCTAAAGGGGTAACCATTGGTACATGGAATGAAAGGACTCTGTATTAAACAGGAAGAGTACAGGAACTCACACATGAACTACAGAGATATAAATGGGACATCCTAGGGCTTGCGGAAGTCATGGATTGGCTTCGGAGAAACAACCACGCAAGACGGCCACAAGATATGGTGCAGTGGAGAAGAGAAACTACATCAACACAAGTAGGCTTCATTGTCAGGAAAGAGATTGTGTCAAGCATCATCAGCTGCACACCAATATCCAGCAGACTCATCTCAATCAGAGTTTCTGCAAAACCCCAGAATCTCACTAACATCCAAGAGTATGCTCCAACATCTGACTACGATGATGACCAGATAGAAGAATTCTATGAAGAACTTGAAAACATCATCTCCAAAACGCCCCAAAAAGACATCCTTATTGTGGAAGGCGACTGGAATGCTAAGGTGGGACCTGATGCCTATGACACCTGGGCAGGAACCACAGGATGCTTTGGACTGGGAGAAACAAATGACAGAGGACAGCGACTGCTGGAATTCGCAAAGAAGCACAAACTAACTCTGGCTAACACACTCCACCCTCACAAGCCATCTAGAACATCAACCTGGCACTCACCAAATGGTCTGATTCATAATCAAATTGACTACATTCTGTCACCCCAAAGATTCAAATCCAGCATAAACAAGGCAAACACATGAATATTCCCAGGAGCTGACATTGGCAGTGACCATGACCTTGTACTTACCACCATCAAGCTGAAACTGAAAGCAAAACAACAGCCAAAAAGCCCACCCATAAGACCCATTTGACCTGGAAAAACTCAAAGACCCAACAGTGGTTGAGATCTTCCAAGCCACATTGGAGGAAAGTTCGCCGCACTCACAGCCATTGACAATGATGTGGACACACTAGCCAACAACATCAAAGAAGTGCTAATGACAGTAGCAGAAGAAACGTTAGGAAGAAGCAGAACAAAGAAACAACCCTGGGTGACAAATGAGGTTCTTGACCTCTGCGACAAAAGAAGAGAACTTAAGAAACAAAAGTTCAAAAGTCAAGAAGCCAAGTACATGGATAGCCACAGAGAAGTGAGGAAAAAGATAAGAGAAGCCAAAGAAGCGTGGATAGAAGAACAATGCAACAACATTGAAGCTGGAATGGCCAAGGGAAACAGCAAAACAGCTTACGACACTCTGAAAGCACTAACAAAAACCACACAGCCTAAAGCCTCTGTTTTTGAAGACAAAGAAGGAAATCTATTAACAGAAAACAATGCCATCCTCCAATACTGGACATAATACTGTGAGGGATTGTATAACTACCCACTACGCCCAGATACCAACATAGTTTCTGACAAACCCCCTGAATACCAAGATAAAGACCCACCAATACTAAGGTGTGAAGTAGACACAGCTATTAAACAATTGAAGAAGGGGAAGTCCCCTGGAATCCATAACATCCTAGCTGAATTCATAAAAAATGGAGGGAATGAAACAGCAAGGAGATTCACAGAACTTTGTCAGAAAATCAATGACACCAAAGAATGGCCAAAAGAATGGACACAGTCTCTTGTAATACCCCTGCCAAAGAAAGGAAACCTCAAGCAATGCCAGAACTACAGAACCATCAGTCTCATAGCCATCCTAGCAAGATCATGCTGCAGGTAGTCCTCAACAGACTGAAAAACCAAGCAGAAAAACTCCTGGCAGAAGAACAAGCGGCTTTAGACCAAAACGCAGCACAATGGAACAAATTTTCAATCTGACAATTCTGATAGAGAAGAATCTCCAACACCAAAAAGACTTGTATCACAATTTCATAGACTTCAAAAAGGCCTTTGACAGGGTATGGCATGACGGCCTCTGGCAAGTACTCAGGCACTTCAACATTGACATCTGCCTAGTTGAAGTCATCAAGGCACTGTACGAGAACGCATGAAGTGCAGTTTTCATGAACAATCATGTGGGTGAGTTCTTCAAGACCATGGTTGGGGTTCGCCAGGGCTGCCTTCTCTGCCTGTACTCTTCAACCTCTTCCTTGAAAACATATGACAGAGACAATGCAAAACCACCACACTTCCTTCTCCATTGGTGGAAAACCCCTTTGCAACCTCAGATTTGCAGATGACATTTACCTCATGGGCAGCAGCAAACAAGAACTGCAAACCCTCACAGACAGTCCAACAGATCGAGCGAGTGCATATGGCATGGAGGTCAGTACAGAGAAATTGAAGATCATGGTCAACAGCGTGAGTAATGACATCACGGAAATAAAGATGAATGGAGAAATACTGGAAGAAGTGAGCCAATTCAAATACTTAGGCTCCATCCTAACAAAAGATACACATCAAACAATGAGGTGAAGCTCGCATTACAATAGCAACATCTGCTCTAGTCAGACTCGAGAGGATCATCAGAAGCAACATCAGCTTCTGCACCAAACACCACCTTTACAAATCCCTCGTGATATCTATCCTCCTATATGGCTGTGAATCATGGACTCTGACAGCAGAGTTAGAGAGGAGAATCCAAGCATTTGAGAACAAGTGCACAGAAGACTCCTCAAATTTTCATACAAAGAACACAAGACTATGTGAAAGAAGAAATCAAAAAGCATGTGGGCCCCCAAGAGCCTTTGCTCTCCACCATAAAGAGGAGAAAGCTGATGTGGTTTGGTCACACCACAAGACCAACACCTTAGCAAAAACCATCTGCAAGGAACACGAGGGCAAAAAGAAAAAACATGCCAAAGAAATCATGAGTTAACAACATCAAAGACTGGACCGCCCACCCCTGCAACACCTCCTACTAGCCACACAGGATCGTGAGGCATGGAAAAAGATCTCTGTTGCATCTTCTCTCATGTCCCCCTACGTCCTTTGGGACAGGACTGAGTGAGAGTGAGTGTTATCATTCTTGTTCTGTTGGTCTGAGGAGGCAGGATCTCTGAGATCATCTCAAGCTGTACTCCAATCAGAGTCAGGTCCGATAAGATGCAGCATGGATTACAGGAGGCATATGATTGATAGGAATATTTCTTCAGATGTGTCAGTTGCAGTGTGTAATGTGCAATCGCATACCTGTTGGACCTTTTATAATGGTCCAGTCTAATTGAACGTTTCTAGGTTTGGTCTGCCTGATCAGTGCTGATGCCTTGTGTTATGTGATCGTTGGTTTCCTGCTTGATTTCATGCGAGTTTAGAGCTATCAGCTGTTTGTAGCTGGAAGCTTTTTTTTTTTTTTTTTTTTTTTTTTTGCTCTGTTCGTGACGTCGTACGTGTTCTCAGCGTCATTTCAATCTCCGCCCAGTCTACCCAATTTGTTTGTTCACCCGGGTCGGTCCGGAGTCTCATATGCCGCGCGGCACACCAGGCCGCCTTGCGGTCACTTTGGTGGTGTTCATGGTGCCTGTTCGTACTACATAGCAGGCACCACCTACTAAGCCCTTACACGGACAGTGTGGAGCAGACTGAGTGAGTCCCCACAAGGTGGCGACCACACAACGTCCTTCCAACGACCGCCTCCCACGACCCCAACCCCAAGCTTTGACACAAATCACCACGGCACGAGAAGCGTATGGGGAAACCGAATCTAGGTCACATGAGACCAAGCACGGAGGCCACCGAATCAGAAACAATTGTTATATTGTGATGATCATTGATGATAGGATGATGTATGATGCTGCTGTGGAGGTGCATCCGCTTGAGACTACTTGACAGGTTGTTCTCTACGCATACATGTCCAATATATACGGCGTTTCAACCAGCCAGGATACAGACACCTGCAGTGTTGTCAGGTAATTTGAGACAACTTCTCAAATTCCATCCAGTAAAGTGGATGAAGCTCGACTGTGTTGGTCCCAGTCTTCCCCTGAGCCCACAGCACACTCACTCTGGGTTAGGAGCCGGCCGGAGCCCGAAAAAATCCTATGACTTATGGGATTCGAACCGCGACTTCCAGTCCGGATCCTCGGCGTAACCATGCGCATGGCGGCTGGTTAGTGGCAAGCTCTTGTTCTGATCCTGCTAGTCCATCAATGTCATCTGCAAAGTGGAGGTTTGTGATCGTTGTACCACCAATGCTAACTGATCCTTTCTTGTGTTCCAGTGCATCAGCATGTTTCTTCAAGGAGATGTTGAAAGATGGGAGAAGTAGACAGCCTGCCTTACTCCAAGCTGTTCGAAACCACTCTCAATGTTGCTGTTGTAGTACACGCATGGCGGGCTTGTTATACAGCTCTTGATGACTCTGATCAGGTTTGCATTGATGCTGTACAAATTCATGGTTGTCCACAAAGCTGCATGCCACACCCTGTCAAATGCCTTCTTAAAATCAATAAATACTTGTAGAGGTCTTGTTGGTGTTGAAAGTACCGCTCACAGAGTATTCTGAGGTTGAATATCTGTTCTGTTGTGCTATGCCCTGCTCGAACCTGCTTGCTTCTCAGCAACTATGGTCTCTACTTGTGGTTCCAGTCTGTTTGATATTATCCTCAACATGACCTTGCTTAGGTGGATGTTTTTATGTGTGTGTGAATTGCATTATACTTATTGGCAGTAAACTGATATAGATTGTTTTCACTATCTATCCTGGGTGTTCTGTGTTTGTGATTTTTTGTTAAAAATAGAACATTCAAGCTTCATTATATACTTTATCATTTTCATTTTACAGTTGATTACTATTATTAGTTTACAGTTTGTCATTGTGCTTTTACAGCTCATCATCATTATCATTTTACAGTCTGTTGTTGTCTTTTAACAGTTCATTATCATTATCATTTTACAGTAATCAGCAACCTGAGGAAGAAAGTGTGGCCGATGAAGAAAACCCCACAGACCAAGCTGTATGGCCATGAGAAGAGAAGAAGATTTTACAGTATTATCAGAATTTTAGGGTTTATTATTGTTACATTTTTCAGTTCATTATCATCATCATTCTATAGTTATTATAATTATCATTTTACAGTTTATTATCATTTTCTGGTTTAGTATCATTATCATATTACAGTTCATATCATCATCATTTTATAGTTATCGTCATTATCATTTACAGTTTATTATCATTATCATTGTACCCGTGTTTTGCTGATGACGAAATAAACTTTTTGTTTATAAGTGTCCATGTCTGGAGTTTTCCTTGTGCTCTTCTCTGTTGAATCTGTTCCTTCAACCACCCCCCCCCCCCTCTCTCTCTCTCTCTCTCTCTCTCTCTCTCTCTCTCCTCTCTCTCATCTCTCCCTCTCTCTCTCTCTCTTCTCTCTCCTCTCTCTCTCCTGTATGTCTCATCAACTGACTGACTGGTTTTTAAAGTGTATTCATGCAAGGTGATGTTGGTCTGTGCAAACAGTGTCATCATGACAGCACTTTCTCTAAGCAGCCAACAGGAGGAGATACACATGGATCTCACCCAGAGATGAAAGTCACCATCAAACTGATGATATACTGATTGACACAGTTTGACAAACATCAGTCATGGATGCCAGAACAAACCAGGGCCAACAGGTGACTTGGATCACTTGCTCTATCCCTGAAGATAAGGGTCAAGTCAAGTCAAGTCAAAAATGTATTAATAATTCCATAAAGGGCATCTATAATACTGACAGGGACATCATCAATAGGAATCATAATCACAAAGCAACACAAGAAAGCTATGATTCCAATTTGCTTAAACATTCCAATAAACTTCAAATTATAAAATCCCATACACCTGCAGGCATGCACGCATGAGCACATGCAACACAGGCAGGTACACACACACACACACACACACCACACACACACACACACACACACACACACACACACACACACACACACACACACACTTCCTATCTCCTGACTATACTGCTGACTGCAACAATCAGACAGGTATTCCTGTTTTAAAAAAGTCAGTCAGTGTTGTTGTGAATTTAGAATTGGAAGGACTGCTGGCACAAGAGAATTTCTTTTTCTGTTTGTTTTGCTTTTGGGGCACTAAACATGGCGCCCAGATAACAACAGTGGAAATTGTGAAAACATAGCATGGGATGGATTGGCCAAGATGGCAGTCACTTTGTATATCAGCTGCTGACTGCAGAACAACTTGAGATCTCCTTCATTTTTTCAATGAGTCTTTTTAGCAGATTCTCACAATTCTCTGTAAACCATCCTTGTATTTTACAATGTACCACCAAATGAAAGTCAAACTAAGAACAGTCTCCATGCAAGACTTGTAAAGCAAAGAAAAAATCTTGTTCTCCATGTTAAGAGGTTGGGTAATACAGGAGGTCAGGATTCAGGCACTCCACTCAAAGGAATGATGTGAGCCAGGCAGGGGTTGTGGTCACACCATTTCTTGTTTCTGTCATCAACAACACACAGATCAAGCAGGAGAACAAAACTGTTGTTTTCCAGTCTAGGTCTATCTATCTATCTATCTATCTATCTATCTATCTATCTATCTATCTATCTATCTATCTATCTATCTATCTATCTATCTATCTATCTATCTATCTATCTATCTATCTATCTATCTATCTATCTATCTATCTATCTATCTATCTATTTATCTATCTATCTACAGTAGGCCTACTCTTTGTTTAACATCACTACCCTTTAAGGTCACAACTCTAATAAGATCAATCCCCACCAAAAGCCTTCTTTGTACCATTTAGAATTCCTGGCTTAGCATCACCTGGATAAGGAAAAATCTCCATTATGTCACCGTTTTGGTTCCCAACTGGAGAAGACTACCACTTAAGGTGAAACCCATGTGTAGGTAGAGAGAGAGAGAGAGAGAGAGAGAGAGGAGAGAGAGAGAGAAGAGGAGAGAGAGAGAGAGAGAGAAAAGAGAGAGAGAGGAGAGAGAGAGAGAGGAGAGAGAGAGAGAGAGAGAGAGAGTGCTTCACCTTCACCTGTCCCCTAGTCCTGCAGACCCTGGGGGCACCACTGAAGATTTTGCAACCACTTTCCTCCACTCCCCACGGGTCCTCTGCCCTCGTAGCAGATGGCTCTATCCAAGGTCAGTGGACTCTCTGATTTTGTCTTTCCATCGTTTCCTCTGTCTGCCTATTCGTCTCTCTCCCCTTACTGTTCCCTGTAAGACAGTCTTGGGCAGTCCAGATGATCGTGTGACATGCCCATACCACTGGAGCTTGCATTTTTTCACTGAAGTCAGGAGCTCTTCGTATGGTTCCATGGCATTTTTTTTTCTGGTTTTCACTTCTTCATTAGAGATGTGATCTCTGTAGGAAATACCAAGGAGTTTGCTGAAAGTATCTCATCTCAATTGCCTGTAGGCCTGTCCTTTCAATGTCTGCTGTTATGGTCCATGTTTCACATGCCCACGAAAATATGGACATGATCAAGGAACGCATCAGTCTGATCTTGAAGCTGGTGGCGATGTTCTTATCATCCCAGAGGACTTTAAGTTTGGTCATTGCAGCTGTGGTCTGGGCTATCCTGGAGAGAATTTCAAGTTTGGATCCTTCATCTAATACTAGGGCTCCCAGATATTTCAAGCTAAGGATGGTCCTGATGTTCTTACCATCTATAATTACGTCATTGCTGATGCCATTGGCACTGTTTGTCATCACCTGGGTTTTCTCTGCACTGATCTGCATGCCATATGCTGATGAGGCTTTATCAAGGTGATTTACCAGGATGAATAGCTCTTGTTCTTCTCCAGCTAGGCCCTCAATGTCATCGGCAAAACGTAAGTTTGTGATTGTTCAACCTCCAATGCTGACTGTTCCCTCATGATTTTCAAGTGCATCAGCCATTATTCATTCTAAGAAGATGTTGAAGAGGGTGGGAGAGAGCAGACATCCTTGGTGTTCTCCAATTGTGGTCCGGGACCAACCCCCTATGTTGTTGTTATAGTAGACTGCGCTGGTTGCCTTGTTATACAGGCATTCTATGGTTCCGATCAGGTTGGCATTGATGTTATACAACCTCATGGTTGCCCACAAAGCTGCATACCAGACTCTGTCAAACGCCTTCTTAAAGTTCACAAAGACATGGTGAAGATCTTGTTGGTGTTGCAAGTATTTCTCACAGAGTATTCTAAGATTGAAAAATTGTTTGGTTGTCATCCGTCCTGCTCTGAACTCTGCCTGCTCTTCTTTGATGATCTCCTCAGCATGAGGCTTTAATCTGTTCAGGTGGATTCTTAGCATCACTTTGCTTGGATGACTGATCAGGCTGATGGTAGGGTAGTTTTGGCAGAGTTGTACTTGCCTTTCTTCGGGAGAGTGATACTCAGGGACTGTGTCCAAGGTGTTGGCCACTCCCCTGTCTCCCAGATCTTATTGCAGATAGTAAGTAACTCCTCTATCATGGTCTCCTCTCCTGCCTGGACCAGTTCTGATGGAATGTTGTCCACTCCTGCTGACTTCCCTCTTTTTAGTGATTTTATCGCACTTTCAACTTCTTCCCTAGGATGGGGTCGCTGCTGTTGTTGGTTGGTGGAAAGACATCTAGTACCTTGAGGTCTCTTGTTGTTGTATGAGTGTACAGCTCAGATCAGTACTCTGTCCACCTCTTTAAAATGTCTTGATCTTCAGTGAGACATTTACCTGCTTTGTCTTAGATGGTAGTGGTTCTCCCTTGTTTTGAGCTTGTCAGGTTGGTTGTCAGGTTTACAAGCTGGTAAGCTTTCTTGCTGTTGTTTTTCCACAGGTTTTCTTTGATAGCTTTGCATTGTTCTTTAATCCATGTCTCCTTTGCTTTTCTCATGCCTTTTTAACTTGTTGATGGATTTATCTGTATAATATTGCACCCTGCCTCTTTGTTCCTTTGTTTCAGTTCTCTGTGTTTGTCGCACAGCTTCAGTATGTCTTATGTGACCCAGGGCTTTTCGGTTGGTCGTGTTTGCCGAGGATGTTGCTAGCTGTTTCAGACCCCACAGTGTTAAAGCTGTTAATCAGGGTGTCTGCTTCAGTGTCCTGGTTGTGGAGAACGAGGAGTGGGGCAAATTTTCCTCCTATCTAGCTTTGAAATTTTCTGCTAGGATTGGATCCCTTAGTCTGTCAAGATTGAAATTTACTTTGATGACTCTGATCAGGTTTGCATTGATGCTGTACAAATTCATGATTACCCACAAAGCTGCATGCCACAACCTGTCAAATGCCTTCTTAAAATCATAAATATGTGGTAGAAGTCTTGTTGGTGTTGAAGATACCAGTCACAGAATATTCTGAAGTTGAATATCTGTTCAGTTGTGCTACGCCCTGCTCTGAAATCTGCTTGTTCCTCAGCAATGATGGTCTCTGCTTGTGGCTTCAGTCTGTTCAGTAAAATCTTCAACATGACTTTGCTTGGGTGGCATGTGAGGCTGATTGTGTGGTAATTCTGGCACTGCTAAAGGTTTCCTTTCTTGGGGAGGGTGATGATAAGCAAATGCATCCATGGTGTTGGGCCTTTTCCTGTCCGCCAGATCTTGTTGCAGATTTAAGTAGAGCATTGATCATGGCTTCCCCTCCAGCTTGAACCAACTCAGCTGGAATGTTTTCAGCCCCTGCTGATTTCCCCCTTTTCAGCGATCTGACTGCTATTTTTACTTTTTCTTGGAGGATATGGTGACTGTCTGTATCTGTGCTTGTGGGGACATTGAGGACTTCTGGATCTCCTGTGGTTTTGTAGTTATACAGGTCAGAGCAGTATTCTGTCCATCTGTTCAGAATATTCTGGTCATCAGTGAGACACTTCCCATTCTTGTCTTGGATTGTTGAGCTTCTTCCCTGTTTGTGCCAGTCAGGTCTTTCACCAGTTGATACGCTTTCTTGCTTTTCTTGCTTTTCTTTTCTTTCTTGCTTTTCCTATTTACTTTTTTATGTAGGCTTGTAACCCACATGAAATTCTCTGTTTGCCAGATAAGAAATCTTTGAATTGTGGAAGGGATGGGAGGATGGTTGCCATGGAGTATTCCACATGGCTTTCTGACAACCAGGGAGGGGGGAGATGGGGAGAGAAGGGATGGGTGTCGCTGGGATTAGGACTCCTTAGTTTGTTTTGAAAAAGAGAAAGGCTCCGTGTGTAGGTCAGTCTGAGGTCAGCAGGCCAAGCTTGCTGACTGGAGGTTTGGGAAAAGGTCAGTCTGAGGTCAGCAGGCCAAGCTTGCTGACTGTAGGTTTGGGAAAAGGTCAGTCTGAGGTCAGCAGGCCAAGCTTGCTGACTGGAGGTTTGGGAAAAGGTCAGTCTGAGTTTATTAGGCGAGGGTTGCAGGGGTTAATTCTTTTGTTTTAGGGTGGTGGTGGGTGCCTCAGTACACATCTTTATTTTTAAAGCTGGTGTTATTTTGGATTGTTTATCAGAGGGCAGTTTTCTTTGTGCAGTGAAGTTTTGTTTGTCAGTCTGGTCCCATCACTCCTACAGTGAGGTGGCTGTAGTCAGGCCAGCTGTGCTACCTCTGGGGTTTGCTGTCAGTTCCACTGACTTGTTACCTGCTCCTGACGTGTGTGTTAGGTCTTCAGGTGATGCCAGCTCTATGTATCTATGTCATTTCTGCTGCTTGCCTTGTTGCCACTCTTTTCAGGAGTTGCCACTTCAAGAGTGATGCCAAGTTTTTTTGTATTTTTTTGTATTTAAGTGGGGGGGGGGGGGGGGAGGTTGACAATAAACTCAGCATCATTCTTGAAGGGACTACTGGATTACATATTATTATTTTTTAAATCTATTTTTGTTGTATATTTCATCATTTGGGGGTGGGATAGTTAAGTGGTCAGAGCACTTGCTTTCCCCCAATCAAGTTAAGCAGCACTGAGCTGGTTACCAGTTGGATGGGTGACCGTTTGCAGGCCTTGGCTTCAGCACAGTCCCCCCAGCTATAAATGGGTACCTGCCCTCTTTAGGGTCAGGGAAGGTAAAGCAGCGAGGGAGAGGAGATGGGCGCTGCCCTCAACACACTGGCCTCTAGAGAAGCTGAGGTCTCTGACCCCTTGCTTCCCTATGACCTTTACAGTTACTTTTATTTCATGATTTCATATTATTGTATTTTACCTCTTTTGAGGGGAGTGGATAGCATGGACTTGCAGTGGTGCAGTCTTTGCTTTGTGTGTCAGCTGGCCAGATGTCTACCTGCTGGTGACTGTGCCTGGTCTACAGGTGAAGTTGAGATCTCTGGTGTGTATATAGCCTGCTGTTTT
The DNA here is from genome assembly GCA_030674155.1 of Stramonita haemastoma. Taxonomy (NCBI): domain Eukaryota; kingdom Metazoa; phylum Mollusca; class Gastropoda; order Neogastropoda; family Muricidae; genus Stramonita; species Stramonita haemastoma. The sequence goes on from CM060333.1 coordinate 53,366,910, forward strand.
CCTCGTGGTCATTCTTTGTAGGTCAAGTTGACAGCTGTGCTGGTCTTTGTAGCTGTGGAGTTATTGTTTTGTATTGTGTGACCAGATATTAGTTCACCTGTGTGGCTGTGGTTGTTTTGTATTGTGTGACCAGATATTAGTTCACCTTACTGTGTGGTTGTGGAGTTTTGCATTGTGTGACCAGATATTAGTTCACCTTACTGTGTAGCAGTAGATACGTTTTGCATTGTGCTACCAGGTATAAGTTCACCTGTGTGGCAGTAGATATATTGTTTTGTATTGTGCTACCAGGTATTAGTTCACCTGTGTGGCAGTAGATATATTGTTTTGTATTGTGCTACCAGGTATTAGTTCACCTGTGTGGCAGTAGATATATTGTTTTGTATTGTGCTACCAGGTATTAGTTCACCTTACTGTGTGGCAGTAGATACGTTTTGTATTGTGCTACCAGGTATTAGTTCACCTTACTGTGTGGCAGTAGATACGTTTTGTATTGTGCTACCAGGTATTAGTTCACCTGTGTGGCAGTAGATATATTGTTCTGTATTGTGCTACCAGGTATTAGTTCACCTTACTGTGTGGCAGTAGATATATTGTTTTGTATTGTGCTACCAGGTATTAGTTCACCTTACTGTGTGGCAGTAGATGTTTTGTATTGTGCTACCAGGTATTAGTTCACCTTACTGTGTGGCAGTAGATATACCGTTTTGTATTGTGCTACCAGGTATTAGTTCACCTTACTGTGTGGCAGTTGATATACCGTTTTGTATTGTGCTACCAGGTATTAGTTCACCTGTGTGGCAGTAGGTATATCGTTTTGTATTGTGCTACCAGGTATTAGTTCACCTTACTGTGTGGCAATAGATATACCGTTTTGTATTGTGTGACCAGATATTAGTTCACCTTACTGTGGATGGAGCGACAGTGGGTTGAACACGGCAGTTTACCCTTCCCAAAATCTGACCCTTTAGTTAGCGCAACGCTGGCTCTGTTATTCTGTGGTGGACCCTATCCTTTCGGCTACACCGTAAGCGAAATTCCATAGCACAACAGGCAGGCTGGCTCCGGCTCCCTACTATTTCTCTGTAGTTGAGAAACCCACGCTTTCTGATTAATGTGACAAAAGTTTTCATAAAACGTAAACTAGAGTTGCTATGTGAATGTGAAAAAGTGCTGCGAGTTGCTCAATATGCATGGATTAATCTGTGAAAGAATGGTGCTGTAAAACGATCTGTAAGTAATAAATGCAACATTTTGAAGTTCCTCATTTGTGTTATTCAGTGTTCTTGTCTGCTTCTGCTTCCCTCTTTCTCTCTCTATTTTTATGTATATTATATACATAGATATATGTGTGTGTGTGTGTATATATATATATATATATGTATATATATATATATATGTATATATATATATATATATCTGTGTTAGTGTGTGTTGTGTTAGTGTGTGTGTGTGTGTGTGTGTGTGTGTGTGTGTGAGTGAGTGAGTGTGTGTGTGTGTGTGTGTGTGCGTGCGTGCGTGCGTGTGTGTGTGTGCGCGCATACCACGTTCAGTGTAAGAGTGGTTTAGAGATTTTTTGTGATTATCTTCCATCATCTGGCCGGTCACTTTTCTATTCATATAGTGAAGAACAAATTAACAAACAAACAAAACGAAAGAAAGAAAAAAAATCTTAGGAAAAGCACATTGCCATAGGTATGTCCTTGTGTCTAAAATTTAATTTCAATGACAGCATTCTCTCTCTCTCTCTCTCTGGTGTGTGTGTGTGCGTGCGTGTGTGTGCATGTGTGCACGCGCGCGCACACACACACACACACCTAAAATGTTGAGCGTTCTTTTTGGTTTTGTTGAATAATTACTGCCTTAAATCTTTGTGTTGAAAAGTAATGTTAGTTATATCTTTAAAAGAGAAGTACATAAGAGATTTATACGTACTTTGTGCACTGACACTCAGTAACATAACAGCAACAAAATAAGTAGAATGCATGGACCTTTAGACCTACAGATAGGCTATTTAGTAGATGGCCACATATGGTAGACATCTGTGTTATATCACATCCCCCTGAAATCAGACCGTTCCACGGGGGGGAGGGGGGGGACTACGTGCCTTTAGGCCTGTAAGACTGGTACGCTACTGTGTAAGGAACTATTGACCTTGGTGCAAAAATAGCGCCGTTTGACTGGGACTAAGAGAGACGTTTAGCTATTCTCGCATTTCAAATGTTGACATTGGTGCAACGTGGCTTTTGACTCTGACACGGGGGGATGAGTGGAGGTGAAAAGTGATGCTGGTTTGTTAAGTTTTTCGGCCTCTGCCTTCTTTTCTCTCCCACTGCCGAACTAAAAGTGTTAGAATGAGTTGGTGTGTGAAGGACTGTCTGATGCCATTGTTATGACTGAATATGTTTTTATGTATAGCCTGGTTTGGATTGGTAAGTGACCACTGAAGTAGATTCCTTGCACATCTCTGTGCCTGTGGCTGCCTTTAAACTATAGGGGTGTGGAAAAAAAAATCTATCTATATGTGGCGCTCCACCACGAAATGAGTCGCTTAGCACATTACCCAATTTTGCGCTAGGAGCCTTTAAAGGCAGGTGGGGGTCAAGTTGTCAATTTTGATCGATTGTTAAACTATATCTGTTTATTTACCTTATAATGAAATATCAAGGCATAATTTTTATTCCTTTTGCTTTTAAATGTGTTTTGAAAATACCAAAGTACTCATTCTGACAACCTGTTACAAAAATAAACTTGCCCGTTTCTCATTTTGTCCCATCCTGCAGTCTATCATTTCAATTTGTAATAATGTTGCACAGAATTGTTCGATTTTCAATCTGTTTTTTGTATTTGATAGCCACTTTATTGCACATTAATAACATGTCAATAACTTAAAATTGACCTCAGGTGCACTCCGTCTCATTATGTGGTGGAGCGTCACATATATCATAGATGGGCATGGCTTGTGAGTGATATGCTGCCAAAGAACTGATGAACTTCCTCTTCACCAGTGTGGGTTTGTTTTGTCAATGTAAACGCACTGCACTGCACCGTTTCTTTGGATCGACACCTTTGGTGACTGATGGTGACATAGCAGAGCATTTGGAGTATTTGACCAGTGTGGCAGCCATTTTATCTGTGTGGTTTAAGTGATGGTAATTTTTAGATAGCCGTCTTTTAGCCTATTTAGATGGTTGTATTTTAGTCATTTTATTTGTGTGGATAAAATGTCAGCGTTTTCAGATGACATGCCTCCCCAAAGTTAAAATGCGGCTACCTTCATGGTGAGCAAAATCGGTCAAATACAAAAAATCTCACCATTGGTGAACCTCAGAGCTCTAGCAGCGAGTTTACTGATCTCTCTCTCTCTCTCACACACACACACACACAACTCAGGCATGTGCACGCACATACCCCTCAGAAAAACAAAACACAAGTCAGACGTGTGTATACAGAAGCTCTCAAAGAAAGCTGTCAGTTTTGGAAATGAACACGTTGAGAGGCAGGAGAGAGGGGGGGTGTAATGACACTTTCTTTATTTCAGCAGTCACATCTCCTGCCTCTCAACACAATGCCTGTTGCAAGATGTCTGGCCGTGGTTTGATGCGATGATGTGTTGCAAGATGTGTGGCCGTGGTTTGATGCGAAGATGTGTTGCAAGATGTCTGGCCGTGGTTTGATGCGATGATGTGTTGCAAGATGTATGGCCGTGGTTTGATGCACACTTGTGCTTCCCATTGCCCCTTCCATCATGGACAGACACCATCTGCACACAGCATCAGTGACACATCAGTCACGACATAACACATAGCATCAGTGACACATCAGTTACCACATAACACATAGCATCAGTGACATGTCAGTCATCACATTACACCAGTGACACATCAGTCACCACATAACACATAACATCAGCGACGCTGGCTCAATGGTTTAATCATACTACACCAGTCTAGAAAGGAAGGAAGGAAGGAAGGATATTTTGTGCACCTAATCTCTCTAACAGGGGTGATTTTCAACTTTGTTTTTTACCAATACTAAACTTTTTTTTAATCCATAGCCAGTCCATACATGCTAGTCTTTATTAAATAATTGTTGCAAAGATGTCTAAAGCTGTAAGCAAACACATGAAAGTAAAAGAACCCACGGAAACAAGAGGGTTGTCCCTGGCAAAATTCTATAGAAAAAAGCCACTCTACCAAATACAGTTACAGACAGGAAAAAGACAATTTGTATTTTGTATTTTGTACCACTTTATGTCACAGCAGATTTCTCTGCATGAAATTCAGGCTGCTCTCCCAGGGGAGAGTGCGTCGCCACAAGTGCAGCACCTACCCTAACAAAAAAATAATGAGTGGCGCTGCATTTGTGGCAATGCTCTCCTCAGGGACAGCAGCCCAAATTTCATTCGAAGAAATCTGTTGTGACACAAAATATGATAAAATATTTTTTTTTTAATAACCACCTGTCCAGTAGATCCCCATTCAGCAAGTCCTGACTTGTGTCTCTGCACAGTTTTCAGCTGTCTGCATGTGCCAACCCTGTGAACACACAATATATACTTTAGTCACTGACAATGTAACGCACACACATACATACACACACACATACATACATACATACATACATACATACATACATACATACATACATACATGCAAAAAAAAACAAATTCCCCTCATATTCCTGCCTGTAGAAAGATACTAGTTTGAGGACTAAGTGAATATCACACTCACCTGTGCACACCTGAATAAATAAACACCGCATTCAATAAAATACCAGACAGGCCATTTGTGCTGGTTAGTAAAAGCATGACCAACAAAAAGGAAGTGCCAATGCAATGATGACATGCTCCTAGTGTGTGGAGAAAATAGCCAGCCTCTGACCTTCTCACCTTTCAGGTTCCAGTCACAGGTTAACACACACACATAACACACATATACGTACGCACGCACACACGCACAAACAGTGCACTTAACTTGTGATGGAGATGACAGCTGCCTGTCCTGTTCTTCAGTCTTGGTTCATCAGCCCTGTAACACACAGCAGTCAACATGTGGAAACAGCAGCTACTTCACTACATGCATGAAGCACTTCTCACTCTCTCTCTCTCACACACACACATTTTGCAAATATAATTACTTTGGAAAGGAGAAGAGCAAATAGCTGATGTAACAATATTGTGACTTGATTTTTTGGGGGTCTATTTTTTTGTTTTTTTTGTGTTCAATTTAATAGGTTTTATAATGGATGTTATTAGTGATGGGATTAGAGTACTATCATAATTGTCATTGTTTTGGTTTGATTAGTCTAGCTGACTGAGCTTTGGGCATTGTTTTTGTTTATAACATGTAGGGATTCTTGTTTGCTTGTAAAACTTTTATATATTTTTTATTATTTTTTGTTGTTGGTTAATTGTGTTCTCCCCCCCCCCCCCCCCCCTCCTCGTCCTTTCAATTACTTTTTTAGTATTGTTTGTGTTATTGCACTTAGTGGTGATGGGTGATTATCATATTATCATATAGCGTTATTATCATAATTGCATTATCCTCATATTAAAGAAAGAATAAATAAATAAATGAAACACACAAGGAAGGAAGGTGGCAGGATGGTTAAGATGTTCACGTGCCAATATGTAACCTGTGAGTTCTGGGTTCGTACCCAGCCTCGCCCTTTCTTCCCAGTTTGACGAAAAAATTGAACTGAACGTCAAAGTCATTTGGATGAGACTATAAACCGAGGACCCATGTGCGAACGTACGCAGAAACACAGAAACCAAAACACAAGCTTTTTATATTGTAATATACACCAAAGTGAGATGGAATCCAACATGTTTTATCTGAGTCTTTTCAATGATTTCAGTCCTTCTTTAAATAGGTGGCACTGCTCTTGAGACCACATTCTCTCCCTGGGGAGAGCATCAAAAAATTTCATGCAGAGAACTCTGCTGTGACTGACAGTGGTATGCATAGCACTCACCTGCATGAAGATCCCCATTAAGCAAATCCTGACTCCTCTCTCTGCACAGTCTTCAGCTGTCTGCATGTGCCAACCCTGTGAATACACAATAAATACTTTAGTCACTGACAAAGCAAAACACACACACTCACACACACATGCAAAAAAACAAAATTCCTCTAATGTTCTTGCATGTAGAAAGATGCTAATCTGAAGACAAAACAAACACCATGCTCACCTGTGCACACCTACCTAAATGAACACAACACTGAAATAACATAGTGCCCCGCCCACCCAACCCCACCCACCCCCTCCACGACTGGCCATTTGTGTTGGTTAGTAAAAACATGGCCATCAAAAAGAGAGTAATGGTGGATTGGTGACATGCTCATAGGTGAAGAGGAAATGACCAGCCTCTGACCTTCTCACCTTTCATCTTCCTGTCACAGGTAAACACACACAGGTAACACACACGCATGCATTCATGCATGCACACACACAAAACACATACCGTGCACTTAACTTGTGATGGAGATGGCAGCCTCTTGTCCTGATCTCTTCAGTCTTGGTTCATCAGCCCTGTAACACACAGCAGTCAACATGTAGAAACAACAGCTACCTCTTTAACATGCATGAAGCACACACCCCCATACATACAAAGACAAAATGCATACACACAAACAAACTTTTCTTTGGTAATATGCAACAAAGTCAGATGGATTCCAACGAATTGCATTTGCAACACACTCTTCTTCCCATGGAATATTAAGAAAATGTCTAACCTCAACAGGGAGCTTGTGACAACCACACTGAAATTTGATAAGAGTGTAGACACATATATGTGATAGGTAAGTTATGTATTTTCCAAACCAATATTAAATTTATAGTTTTTATAATAAAGACATCTGCTATTGTAATGAAGCTCATTTCTCCAATCATTAACAAAACCAAAAACAAATTTAAACAGCCTTTAATATGCGAGCTTGTAGAACTGGTATTTGAACAAAACTGTCCCTCACATGTAAAAAACAACAACAAACAAAACAAACCAAACACTGCGAAAAGAGTTTTTCCTGGCAACATTTGTACAGAATCACCACTCTGATAGCTAAACAAATACACATGCAAACAATTTTATTTTTTATTTCAAATGGGTGGTGCTGCTCTTGAGACGACATTCTCTCCCTGGGGAGAGCAGCCTGAATTTAATGCAGAGAACTCTGCTGTGACTGACAGAGGTATGCACAGCACTCACCTGCATGTAGATCCCTATTCAGCAAATCCTGACTCCTCTCTCTGCACAGTCTTCAGCTGTCTGCATGTGCCAACCCTGTGACAAACAATAAATACTTTAGTCACTGACAATGCAAAACACACACAACAAAATTCCTCTAATGTTCCTGCATGTACAAAGATGCTAATCTGATGACAAAACAAACACCACACTCACCTGAACACACCTAACTAAATGAACACAACACTGAACATACACAATACTTAGTACCCCCCCCCATGACTGGCCATTTGTGTTGGTTAGTAAAAACATGGCCATCAAAAAGAGAATGACCGTAGATTGGTGACATGCTCTTAGGTGAAGAGAAAATGACCCGTCTGATGACCCTTTCACCTTCCTGTCACAGCTAAACACACACACACACACACAGCAGCACATAAACATACACAGTGCACTTAACTTGTGATGGAGATGGCGGCTTCCTGTCCTGATCTCTTCAGTCTTGGTTCATCAGCCCTGTAACACACAGCAGTCAACATGTAGAAACAACAGCTACCTCTTTAACATGCATGAAGCACACACCCCCATACATACAAAGACAAAATGCATACACACACACAAACTTTTCTTTGGTAATATGCAACAAAGTCAGATGGATTCCAACGAATTGCATTTGCAACACACTCTTCTTCCCATGGAATATTAAGAAAATGTCTAACCTCAACAGGGAGCTTGTGACAACCACACTGAAATTTGATAAGAGTGTAGACACATATATGTGATAGGTAAGTTATGTATTTTCCAAACCAATATTAAATTTATAGTTTTTATAATAAAGACATCTGCTATTGTAATGAAGCTCATTTCTCCAATCATTAACAAAACCAAAAACAAATTTAAACAGCCTTTAATATGCGAGCTTGTAGAACTGGTATTTGAACAAAACTGTCCCTCACATGTAAAAAACAACAACAAACAAAACAAAACAAACACTGCGAAAAGAGTTTTTCCTGGCAACATTTTGTACAGAATCACCACTCTGATAGCTAAACAAATACACATGCAAACAATTTTATTTTTTTATTTCAAATGGGTGGTGCTGCTCTTGAGACGACATTCTCTCCCTGGGGAAGCAGCCTGAATTTAATGCAGAGAACTCTGCTGTGACTGACAGAGGTATGCACAGCACTCACCTGCATGTAGATCCCTATTCAGCAAATCCTGACTCCTCTCTCTGCACAGTCTTCAGCTGTCTGCATGTGCCAACCCTGTGACAAACAATAAATACTTTAGTCACTGACAATGCAAAACACACACAACAAAATTCCTCTAATGTTCCTGCATGTACAAAGATGCTAATCTGATGACAAAACAAACACCACACTCACCTGAACACACCTAACTAAATGAACACAACACTGAAATAACATACTTAGTACCCCCCCCCCATGACTGGCCATTTGTGTTGGTTAGTAAAAACATGGCCATCAAAAAGAGAATGACCGTAGATTGGTGACATGCTCTTAGGTGAAGAGAAAATGACCCGTCTATGACCCTTTCACCTTCCTGTCACAGCTAAACACACACACACACAAGCACGCACATAAACATACACAGTGCACTTAACTTGTGATGGAGATGGCGGCTTCCTGTCCTGATCTCTTCAGTCTTGGTTCATCAGCCCTGTAACACACAGCAGTCAACATGTAGAAACAACAGCTACCTCTTTAACATGCATGAAGCACACACACCCCCATACATACAAAGACAAAATGCATACACACACACAAACATTTCCACTATAATATACAACAAAGTCAGATGGAATCCAACAAATTGCATTTGCCACATATTCTCTTCCCTGGAATATTAAGAAAATGTCTAACCTCAACAGGGAGCTTGTGACAACCACACTGAAATTTGATAAGAGTGTAGACACATACATGTGATAGGTAAGTTATGCATTTTCCAAACCAATATTAAATTTATAGTTTTAATAATAAAGACATCTACGATCATAATGGAGGTCATTTCTCCAATCATTAACAAAACCAAAAACAAATTTAAACAGCCTTTAATATGCAAGCTTGTAGAATTGATATTTGTGACGCTCCACCACGAAATGAGTCGCTTAGCACAATTACCCAATTTTGCACTAGGAGCCATTAAAGGCAGGTGGGGGTCAAGCTGTCAATTTTGAGATTTTAATCGTTTATTAAACTATATTTGTTATTCTAACTTGTAGTGACATATCATGGCATAATCTTTATTCCTTTGCTATTAAAAGTGTTTTTAAAATACCTAAGCCCTCATTCTGTTAACCTGTTACGAAAATAAACTTGCCCGTTTCTCATTTTGTCACATCTGCAGTCTACCATTTCAGTTTGTAATAACTTTGCACAGAATTGTCCGATATTCAATTTGTTTTTTTGCATTGAATAGCATTTTTATTGCAGATTTATAACTTTTCAATAACTAAAAATTGACCTCTGGTGCAATGCGGACCCCTTATGTGGTGCAGCATCACATTTGAACAAAACTGTCCCTCACATGTAAAAAAAACAAAACAAATCAAACACTACAAAAACAAGAGTTTTTCCTGGCAACATTTTGTACAGAATCACCACTCTGATAGCTAAACAAAATACACATGCAAACAATTTTATTTTTTAATTTCAAATGGGTGGTGCTGCTCTTGAGACGACATTCTCTCCCTGGGGAGAGCAGCCTGAATTTCATGCAGAGAACTCTGCTGTGACTGACAGTGGTATGCACAGCACTCACCTGCATGTAGATTCCTATTCAGAAAATCCTGTCTCCTCTCTCTGCACATTCTTCAGCTGTCTGCATGTGCCAACCCTGTGAACACACAAAAAATACTTTAGTCACTGACAATGCAACACACAAACACACACAAAAACAATTCCTCTAACGTTCCTGCACTTACAAAGATGCTAATATGAAGACTAAATAAACACCACACTCACCTGTGCACACCTAACTAAATGAACGCAACAATGAAATAACATACTACACACAAATACATGAACCCCCCGCCCCCTTCACCTCTTCCTCCCCCCCCTCCCCCTAGGACTAGACACAAATGTACAGACTGAGACTTACCACAGAAATAAAAATGGCGCCATCAGTCCTCAGCTATCTGGGAACACTGATACTGAAATGCACAAACACAATATATAAACACCATCTATACACAACCCCCCACCCCAAAATGTAAAAACTGAATATATAGACACCATTTATATACAACCCCTCCTTCCCCGAAATATACAAACTGAATACTTACCACAGAAAAAAGATGGCACCACCAGTCCTTGGTCATCATGGAGCACCGACCCTGAAACGCACAAACACAAATTAATATACATAACAGCTGTAGAGAAATGCATGGGCTTCAGCACACAAGATGACAAACACCTGCGTCAAACCTTTCTCATTTACAACACAAATCATTTTGAGGTTTGACAGATGCCACAGTCAAGTGGTTAAGACCCTTCAATTTCAATACCATGGATCCATCAAGCCATGGGTTGAACTGAGATGCAGTCTGGTGAGTTGAAGTGTAGGGATTTTTATGACTACCCAGGTCAACTTCAAGTACAGACCTGCCAGTGCCTTAATGCCTTTCATGTGAATACACAAGCAGAAGATGAAATATGCACGTTCAAGACCCCATAATTCATGTCAGCCTTCAGTGGGTTACGGAAACATCAACATACCCAGCAAACATCTCAAGCCGGAATGCAGCTACCTCTCAGCTATTTCTGTGAAAACAAGCTACTCTGCTAGAGGAATACACACGCCCACACACACACACACACACACACACACACACACACACACACACACACACACACACACACATACACACACACACACACCACACACAACACACACACACACACATACACACACACACACACACACACACCATCTAGCACTTATTAAAACCTGTTCCTCTTTTCGGAGCAGTAGGTCACTATGTGCAAGTGGGAACGGATGACAAAATTGACAAAATCGCATACACATAGAGCACATGAGTGATTATTCTGATATCCTCAAAATAAAAAAATAAAAAGAATATACAAATAAACACACACATGCACACAGTACTTAATGTAACACACAGAAAAGAACAAATGTAGAACATGCCTACACACAAATACATGAAATCCCCCCCCACCCCCCCGCCTCTCCCACTGCCCCCCTTCACCTCTCCCTCCCCCCCCCTCCCCCCAGGACAAGACACAAATGTACAGACTGAGACTTACCGCAGAAAAAAAGATGGCACCATCATCAGTCCTCAGCTATCTCACAACACCAACACTAAAACGCAAAAACAGAATATATAGACACCGTCTATACTCAACCCCTCACCCCAAAACGTACAAACTGAATACTTACCACCGAAAAAAGATGGCACCACCAGTCCTTGGTCATCATGGAACACTGACCCTGAAACGCACAAACACAAATTAATATACATAACAGCTGTAGAGAAATGCATGGGCTTCAGCACACAAGATGACAAACACCTGTGTTATACCTTTCTCATTTACAACACAAATCATTTCAAGGTTCGACAGATGCCACAGTCAAGTGGTTAAGACCGTTCAATTTCAATACCATGGATCCATTAAGTCGTGGGTTCGAACCGTGATGCAGTCTGGTGAATTGAAGTGTGGGGATTTTTATGATCACCCAGGTCAACTTCAAGTACAGACCTGTTCAGCTTGATTTTTTCGTCAAACTGGGAAGAAAGGGCGAGGCTGGGTCTGTACCCAAAAACTCACGGTTTACATATTGGCAGGTGAACATCTTAACCATCTTGCTACTGTCCTTCCAACCTTTATGGTGGATGTTTAAAAACAGTCACATACACAAAATCTCACCATTGATGAACCTCGGAGCTCTAGCTGAGAAACAGGAAAAAATGTTCAAGGTTCAACACGGAAGATGACATGCACTTGTGTCAACCCTTTCTGATTTATGACACATCATTTTCAACCCCCCAAATAACTCCATCCTTTTCTCCCATTCTCCTCCTTTTCCTCTGTCATTTTTTTCCAAGGAAATAAATAGTTGTTTTTCTTGAACAAGAGGGATTTAAAAAACAACAAAAAAACCCAGCAAGCGAGAACAAGCGAGCGAGAACAAATTCTGTGGAAACAAGCTACTCTGCTACAGGAACACACACACACACACACAAAACATCTTGTGCACATGTTAAAACCCATTCCTCATTTTGAAACGGTACACGCCATTATGTGCAAGTGGGAACAGATGACAAAATTTACAAAAACGCATAACCTACGGCACATGAGCGCTTATTCTGATATCCTCAAAATAAAATAAAAAATTTAAATACACATAAACACACACATGTATGCAGAACTTACATGTAACACATAGAAAAGAACAGATGTAGAACATGCCTACACACAAATACATTAAATCCCCCCCCCTCCCCTCTCCCCTGGGACAAGACACAAATGTACACACTGAGTACTTACTGCAGAAAAAAAAAGATGGTGCCATCATCAGTCCTCACTTATCTGGGAACACCAACGCTGAAACGCACAAACAGAATATATAGACACCATCTATACACAACCCCCCACCCCAAAATGTACAAACTGAATACTTACCACAAATAAAAGATGGCACCACCAGTCCTTGGTCGTCATGGAACATCCACCCTGAAACACATAAACACAAATTAATATACATATGGGGAAGGAAGGTGGCAGGATGGATAAGACATTGCATGTTGAATATGCACGTTCAAGACCCAATAATTCATCTCAGCCTTCAGTGGCAAATGGAAACACGAGCATACCCAGCATACATTTCAAGCTGCAATGCGGCTACCTTCATGGTGGTTGTTTAAAAACAGTTGCATATGTGAAAAAAGGGGGGGATTAAAAAAACACAAACAAAAAAACCAGCAAGCAAGAACTCTCAGCAAATTATGTGGAAACAAGCTACTCTGCTACAGGAACACACACACACACATACCCAAAACATCTTGCGCACATGTTAACTCTGGCCGCGCGAATCCTGGAATATTCCGGGA
>CM060333.1:53380295-53390295 GCA_030674155.1 Stramonita haemastoma
GCGCACATGTTAAATCCTGTACCGCTTTTCATAAGAGTTGGCTGTTGTGTGCCGGTGGGAACAGATAATATATACACATAACTGCATTCACATGGGGACTGGATGTAAAAAAGTACATGAGTGCTTATTCCATTATCTTGGATAGAAAAAGAATAAATAAATAAATGATAAATAAAACACACACACACACACACACACATACATACATATGGGACAGGATAGCCTTGTTGGTTAGAGTGATGTGCAATGCGCTTGTGATCTGCTTGCCAAGGTTTGAATCCCACTCAAGGAGATATCTGCTCCTCGAGTTAACATCAGTTCCAACTGAACTCCCCCAAAGTCCTTCTGATAAGACTATAAACCAAGGTCCCATGCGCGAACACGCAGAGTACACCTTGTGCACATGTTAAAACCTGTTCAGATTTTTGGATGAATACGTCACTGTGCGCTGGTGGGAACGGACGACAAAATTTATGAAACTGCATACACACGGAAACCGGATGTAAACAAGCACAGGAGTGTTTATTCCATTATCTCCAAAATAAAAGAATCACACATGCACGCACGCACATGCACACACACACGCGCATACACACACCAGGAGAGACAGGCAGAAGTTTCAACTGACCCCAAATCACACATACCTTGCCACATGCTGCTACTGGCCTGGTGGCACAGCAGTGACTTACAGTTACAGTGCAGCCAGTGTCATGGACTGTGACTGAGCTGCTCACTCTGCCGCTGTCTGTCTGTCTGTCCATCCTGCAAACACACCAACCTGAGTCACTGACATCTCCAGGGTGAAAAGGACAGTCTGATGTCTTGATAAAGTGATCACAATGCGTTTCTTTGTCTGTGAACAGAAGACTGTATTTGAAACTTAGTGTGTGACAAAAGACAGTTGTTCAATACTTTATGTTTGTCGGTAATAACAGTTTTTCCTGAGAGAGAGAGAGAGAGAGAGAGAGAGAGAGAGAGAGAGAGAGAGAGAGAGAGAGAGAGAGAGAGAGAGATTTTATTTATTTATTTATTCTTTTATATCGAGGATAACAGAATAAGCAACATGTGCTTTTTTTCATCCGGTCCCCGTGTGTATGCAGTTTTTGTAAATATTGTCATCTGTTCCCACCGGCACATGATGGCCTACTCTTACGAAAAGCGGAACAGGATTTAACGTGTGCGCAAGATGTTCTGCGTGCGTTCGCACACGGGGCCTTGGTTTAAAGTCTCATCCGAAGGACTTTTGGGGAGAGTGGAGTCAGCGAGAGAGAGAGAGAGTGACAGGGAGACAGAGAGAGAGACAGAGACAGTGAGACAGAGAAAGAGAGGAAGGGAAAGTTCATTATCATCAAAGAAAGACCCATTTGCTGATAAAAATTGACAAAAAGTGAAGTCTAAAAAGCTTTGAATACATAGACTTTGCAAGAATTGAAATAATTTCAAATGGAGATAAACGTAGAGCCATACTTTTAATCACTATGTCACTTGTACATTCTGAAGCACCGCGTTTTGCCAGAGAATCTGCCAACTTGCTCCAGACTTCACTTAAATCATTTGTGCTGCCCACGAAATATAGAAATTATCATTCATAAACTACATCTAAATGCTTGGAAAACTAACTATTCAAAAAATGTCTTCTGCATTTGTTCTGCTATTATATCAGCCATTCATATACTGTTTGATTGCCTTGTGCTCACTGCCTCGTATAAAAGCAAAGGGACAGATCATAGAAAAAAATATGGAAATATCTAGAGTGTTCTTTATGATTCTGAGTCGCATGTACTAGTATCAGTTGCAAAAAGTATTTGCCAGTCACCAATAGGACAGTTACTCTGAATGAAATTTCAAACACTTATCATCATCCATTACAGTCTTCATCCTTTCACCTTTCCCCTCATCCCCTTTTCAGTGTGCACATTCTTCATGTGAATGTACCAATAAATACCATTGTCTAAATCACGTTGTAGTGAATGGACATTAAACCAATGAGAAGAAGCACACACACACACACACACACACACACACACACACACACACACACACACACACACATATATATATATATATATATATATATATATATATATATATATATATATATATATATATATGTATATATATATATATGTGTGTGTGTGTGTGTGTGTGTGTGTGTGTGTGTGTGTGTGTGTGTGTGTGTGTGTGTATGTGTGTGTGTATATATATATATGTGTGTGTGTGTGTGTGTGTGTGTGTGTGTGTGTGTGTGTGTGTGTGTGTGTATGTATATATATAAATATATATATATATATATATATATATATATATATATATATATATATATATATATATATATATGTGTGTGTGTGTGTGTGTGTGTGTGTGTGTGTGTGTGTGTGTGTGTGTGTGTGTGTGTGTGTGTGCACATCAATTGCCTACATCAGTACATGCTATAAGGGAAAGAATATACTTTAAGTACAAGTTTAATATAGAACAGAACTTTAAAAAAGCAAACAACAAACAACTAACCTGCATGATGAGAGAGATAGATCAAATCTTTTTTTCTTATTTCAAGGATAACGAATAAGCACCAATGTGTATTTCAAGGATAACGAATAAGCACCAATGTGTTTTTTTCACATCTAGTCCCCACCTTAAGGTACACATTATAATAATAAAATAAATCCAATCCATCATAATAGTAAAATCAGCCCCAAACCCACATACTCACGCAAAAAAACAAACAACAACAAAAACTAAAGAAAGAAAAAAAAACGGCAACAAAAGAAACCAAACACAAACACAAAAAACCCAACAAAAATCCAAAGGAGATTAAAAGCAGAAGTATAAGTTTTTTTCATTAAATACCAGTATGCATGCATGATTACTCACACAAACACACACAGAGAGAGAGAGAGAGAGAGAGAGAGAGAGAGAGAGAGAGAGAGAGAGTTCAGTATATAACTGTCATTAGTTTGGGGGGTTGGGGGGGGGAGGGGGGGGGGGGTTGCACGAGTTCCTAACTTTCAACAAATTTAGTGAGAAAACTTTTTTTGACATTTTATTTTAGAATAAGAAAAAAGTAACTTCAAACAAGATAAACTTGTCAGAGTTAAATTCCAGGATTTTTTGTTTTTTTTTAAGGGAGACACTTGAGCCAGTACCCTTGAAGTGAAAAAAAAAGGTGATTGTCTCCCTTCCTCCAGCCACCTCACAGAGATCTGTACAAACTGGAGGCAATATTAATTTTAGCTGCATTTTTATTTTTGTCTTCTGATCTTTATACAACTAAACCATCAAAATTCGATACCTTCCTATATGGGAGCTGGCACCTAATATACATGCCTAATCAATTTAAAAATAAAATAAAAATCATCACAACTGTCCTACCTTACCTTGATTTTTACCAGGGAAAGATGTAGAAAGCAAATCACTTATTTTTTAATGGAGTAACAAAGGAAAAATCCTTTGTAAACACCACATTTAAACTCTGGCACTCTGTTTATGTCAGTTATTTTTCCTCATGAATTGTTTTTCATCTTATCATTAAACTCACATGTTGTCCACCATCTTGTTTTTCTTTTTCTGGTAGCCTAAATGAAAAACAATGGTTGGTCAGAATTGACCAATCGGAAGCATTGACAGAAAATAGGCTAGGCCTAATTATAGGGCCTAATAGTAGAGCAGCCAAGACACAATATATCATCAAATTGTTCGATTATGAGTAGAAGTGTGAAATTTGGTATGTGGGTACCTAAATCCTTTCTTAATCATATTAGAAAGGGAAACACATTGAGGGTGAACCATGGAGGGTGTGAGCACACATTTAATTGGGTCAGTGTGTCATTATTATTTTCTAGCAGGTTTTCACATGAAAACCGGTAGTGAGTCTTCTAAAAACAATATATTATAGTTCTGTGAAGTGTATATCACAGAGCATATGCAATACAAGTCAACAGTTATATTTTTAGTTGACAGTAATTAAGTAGGTCAACTAAAATTAGGTCAAAGTACGTTGGAGTGGATTTTTTGTCTTGTTTGACAGTTTTAAAGGGCTATAAACAACAATTTGTGCTAAATCACAAAGTAATAGAGATCAGCTGTGTCCAATCCAATCCAAAGCCTTTTTATGCCTTCTTGGCATGTAGGGCAGCAACAAAGGTTCTCCACTCCTGCCTGTCTTGGGCCAGTTTCTGAATGGTTCCCCAGGAGTGTTGGAGGGTCTTCAGCTCTGTTTCTATTGTCCGACGCCAGGTGTTCTTGGGTCGTCCTCGCCTGCGTTTTCCGTCTGGTGTCCAGTGGAGGGCTGTTCGGGCGATGTTCCCTTGTTCCCGTCGGCTGATGTGTCCTATCCATCTCCATCGTCTTTGCATAATGATGGTATCTATATTTTCTTGGTCGCAGCGGGCCAGGAGTTCTTGGTTGGAGATGGTCTCAGGCCAGAAGATGCGCAGTATTCTCCTGAGATTCTTCGTGTGGAATGTAGACAGTTTGTTAATGTCATTCTCAGTCATCCTCCAGCATTCTGCGCCATACAGGAGGGTGGAAAGTACGCAGCTCTGATACAGTCTTAGTTTGGTCTTTGTGCTGTATTGGGATGACTTCCACACATTGTTCAGATTTCTGTAAGCAGCTCTTGCTTTGTTGATGCGGTTTTTGATGTCACTGCTTGCTCCGCCATCATGCCTGACAATACTCCCAAGGTATGTGAACTCTTCAGTTGTTGGCAGATCTTCTCCGTTCACTGTGACAGGAGAGGGATTCTGAACGTTTAGCATCATCACCTCTGTCTTCTTCTGGCTGATTTTCAGGCCTACTTGCTGGGCAAAAGTGTTGAGACGGGATGTCTTCTCCTGGATATGATGGTGGGTGTGTGAGAGCAGTGCCAGATCGTCAGCAAAATCTAGGTCTTCAAGTGTTGTGAAAGGGGTCCATCTGATGCCCCGCGGCTGGTCAGCTGTTGTCTGTCTCATCACCCAGTCGATTGTCAGGTTGAAGAGCAGTGCCGACATGGGGCAGCCTTGTCTGACGCCGGTCTTTACACTGAAGCTGGTTTCACTGTTTCCTACTCTGCATGTGAAGTTTTTGTAGAAGCTCTTAATGACTTGTACAATCTCCTGCGGTATTCCATATGCTCGGAGTATGCACCATAGACTTTTTCGATGTATGCTGTCAAAGGCTTTCTCAAAGTCTACAAAGTTGATGTACAGCTGTCTCTGCCATTCCGTGCACTGTTCGATGATGTTGCGCAGGGTAAAGATCTGATCTGTGCATCCTCTTCCTGGTCGAAAACCTGCCTGTTCTTTTCTGAGTTGTTGGTCCACTGCTTCTGAGATTCGTTTAATTATTATCTTTGCTAGGATCTTGCTGGGAATAGATAGCAGAGTGATTCCTCTCCAATTGTTACAGTTGCTCAGGGCTCCTTTCTTTGGGATCTTCACGATGACTCCTTTTGTCCAGTCTTCTGGTAGCTGTTTCTCCTCCCATATAGCTGTAAAGAGTGGTTGTAGAACCGTGGCTGCAAACTCTGTGTCTGCTTTGAAGAGCTCTGCATTTAGGTTGTCCTGGCCAGGGGCTTTTCCGTTCTTGAGAGATCTGATGGCTGTTATAATTTCTTTCTTCTCTGGTGGAGTGGTGTTAACACTGAGGTCGGCATCAGGGTCTTGTACATCCGCCTCTTCAGTTGGTGGTGGTCTGTTGAGAACTTCGTTGAAATGTTCTGCCCATCTAGCATCTTGTTCTGCTTCTGTGGTAAGGAGTCGGCCCTGTTTGTCTTCAATCGGCGTCTCAGTGTTTCCCCGGTATTTGCCACTGACAATTTTGGTGATCTTAAACACCTGTCCTTGTTCTCCTTTGGCGGCGGCCTCTTCTGCTTGGCTTGCAATATCATCCAAGTAGGCTCGTTTGTCTGCTCTTGCCATCTTCTTCACAGTTTGGTCTGCCTCTCTATACTGTTGTTTGAACCTCTCTCTTATTCTCTCGGACTTGGTTTCCAAAATTTTCTTCTTCAGTTCTCTCCTGTTCTCAATGGCCTGCCAGGTGTCTGTTGTGATCCACTTTTTCCTCTTCCTCTGTCTCTGTCCTAAGCATGTTTCGCTGGCTTGTGTGTAGGCTGTTTTGACTTGTTCCCACATGGTGTTAATACCAGTCATGTCCGGTTGTGCGTAATTTTCAGCATCCACCAGTGCTTGGAACTTGTTTTTCAGCTGAAGGATGAAAGCACTCTTTGCTTTGGTGTCACGCAGCTTCTCCACATCAAACTGTTGTTGTCTCAGTTTCCTAGATATATTTTTCCTCAGCTTTACTTTGAGGATGGCAGTGACAAGGTGGTGGTCACTGCCAACATCAGCTCCCCTCTTTACTCTTACATCTAGCAGTGATCTTCTCCATGTCCCATTGATCATCAGGTGGTCGATCTGGTTCTTGTCTCTTCCATTGGGGGAGCACCAGGTAAGCTTGTGGATATCAGGGTGTGTAAACAGTGTCCCTCCAATAATGAGGCTGTTTGTCATGCAGAGTTCCACCAGTCTCTCTCCGTTGTCATTCATGGTGCCACGTCCTTCCTTTCCCATGGCTCTTTCTTGGCCTATGTTGTTATTTCCAACTTTTGCGTTCAGGTCGCCCATTACAATCTTCATGTCATGGCTTGGGATATCTTCCAGTTCTGCTTGTAGTTGTGCATAGAATTCGTCTTTGTCTTCTTCTGCACTGTCGTTAGTTGGTGCATAGCATTGGATGATAGTGGTGTTAATGTGTCTCCCCTTCATTCTTATCTTCATCAACCTGTTGTTGATAGGTTTCCACTCCATCAGGCACTTCTCTATTCCTTTCTTCATGATGATGGCTACTCCTTCACGGTGCTGGTTGTCCCTTCTGCCGCTGTACAGCACTGTCTCTCCTGTGTTGGTTTTGCATCTGCCTGATCCTGTCCATCGGCTCTCGCTGACTCCTAGGATGTGTAGGTTGTTGCGTTTCATTTCTGCTGTAACTTGCGCCAGTTTTCCTGTCTCGTACATCGTTCTAACATTCCAGAATCCAATTCTGGTTTTGGTTTTGGTGCTCAAGACTTCCATCTTCCTGCCAATGGCTTCCTCTCGGCTTTCACCACTGCCATTCATACGAGTATCTTTCGATGACTCTGGAAGCCCGTCGCACCCAGTAGTGTAGAATTTCTTTGTTGCTGTTTCTGTAACAATCTTTTTTTTACAGAACGGGGTTGTTAGCCCTGTGTCCAACCCCCTACCTGGGGGAGTGGTGCCACCTTAGTCGCCTCTTACGACATGCCTGGCTGGCGGGCAGGGACCCTATTCTTGTTATGCTCGCTTTGCAAGCATTCCCCGGGAGTCCCACGGGGGGATCAGCTGTGTAACACATGTGTAAATGCTTGCTTTTTGTAAGTAAAGAAAGCTTTATCTGAAAGATAAATTAAGTAGGTCAAGATACTTTCATAACATTTGGACCTATTTTGATTTTATTGTGAACCTTTTCAGTAGTTTTTTTTTGTTGATGTTCGTTTGTAATTGGAGGTTGTTTCGTTTAGAAGGAAAGAGGTAAGTGTGTACTTGTTTTTATTCCTTTTGCTTCTTTTCACACACCCACTGGTGTACTCTAAATACGTTAAAAACTTGACCTAATTAGGCTGATTTTGGTATAAAAATAGTTTTTGAAAACAGAACACACCACGTATCTCTTTTACAAGCAAGAAACAATGGAACACTTTGTGAATGTGAATATCATAGCATTGTATATGACCTATCAATGGAGCATTTTCTTTAAAAGCATAGAAAAAAAGGTTGCTCTACCTTACTCATCACCTCACATATCGTGGAAGATGTCTCCACCACAAGTGCAGAGGGCAGTACATTGCAGGTTGGCCCTCACACATTTACAACATTCTTTGCAGCCGTGTTTACACCCAAAGTGGATTAGTTCAATACATGAATTTTGTGCTTGCTGAAGAGTAGTCCAAACAGACTGCCATGTCTGTCCTTTTTTCCAACCCCATTCTGCAGGAGATGGGAGCACAGGCTGTTTTGTGAGACACTGACTCCAGACATGTCAGCTTGGTACAGAGCATGGATAGTGTGTTGCTTTAGAGCTGCTGATGTTGGAGGAATGTTCTCTAGTTGCCTTTCTTGTTGTACGGACAATTTCTTCTTGGCTTGATTATCAGTACAGACTGCATTTGAATGCTCGTACAAGAGTACCACAAACCTCTCCATTGTCTCCATCAAAGTATCTGGCAGTGTGCATGGTCTGTCTATTATGGCCAAGAAGGCTTCTGTCACCTCTGGAAATACAGTCCATGTGTTCCACGCTGTTGTCTTGCCTTTGTTGCTGAAGAAGGACACGGTGTCATATCTAGTAAAAACATGAAATGCTGGGAGTGCCTTCATTTTTTTCAATCCAAGTTGCATGGAAATTTGGTGAGCTGGAACATATTTGAAGTGTTTTCCCATGCCCATAGTCAACCAGATTTCTTTTGCAGTGATGACCTGGAAGCTAGCAACTGCAAGGACAAGAACATCTGTGTCTGTGGTCTTGATTAAGATCTTGTCAAAACCTTCTTGCTCTCAATCTGCTAGGCGGAGCAAGATCCTTGTGTCAGCCTCCTATGTGTGCAATGCTGCAGATGGTTTGTTTCTTTGTTCTCAGGGATGCAGAGTACTTTGTCACCATAGGTTATCACCAATACCTTCTCCTGCATGTTGATCTTTTCAATTGTTCTTTCAGCAATGTATAGGAACAAATCACTTTTATTGCTATCCACACGGAGAAAACTGTGCCAGTTACCAGGTACCAAAGCAGTTGGCAACGCTCTTCTTCGTACACCACATCCTCGGCTTTCTCTTGCACCTGCCTTGAGACTATCAGATGTGTACACATCAAGTATAATGTCAAGTCTTGTTGCTGATTCCATGGATATTAAGACATATGGTATAAATATGTTGTCAACATACTCCTAAAATGTCTTGATGAGTTTTGGTGACAACATCTGCACCACTGCAGCTCCATCAAGCAATTTTGCATTGACATTGGAAACAGACTGAGGGATCAGATCAGATGCAGCACCCAACAGACACCCAGTATCTTCTGAAAGCTCCTGAATATCACTCATGTCATTCATGTTGTCAAACACGTCCAATGAAATATTTGCCAAAGTTTCAGAAAAAACAGCATCTTTTTCTGCAAAGTCCTCATTCGGTGATGGAATTACTTCTGGCATGTTTCTTGTCAGACACGAAAGTAGATCTGCTTTTGATCCCAATCTCAGCTGTCCCAACTTTGAGAGAGATGGTGGCCATAGCTGATTTTCATGCTTAGAAAACTCTTCAAGATTTCCATTTCTGGACTGGCATGCAATGTAGAGCCAAGAAAAGAAGGAACAATCATTCTTTAGCAATGCCAGGTTGCTTTTCAAACTGGTAGGCACTCTGCGAACTTGGTTTGAGAACAAAGGGAACCTGTTTCTTTTTATGGGATCAGACACCAGTTTCATTCTCTTTTCAAAGCACTCTTCAATAAACGCTGAATACTGTTCCTGACCAAGGGAAATGACTTCTCTGACAGTCTTCACTACCTCATCGTTCATGATGTTTTTGGTGTCAATGGCGAATAGATATTTGCTGTCTTCTGAGAAAGGGTTCCCCATTTCCTCAAAGCATGAAACCAAAGCTCTGACTTCAGATACAAAAGCAGTCTGAAAACCAGGACGTTGCTCATGGTGGCAGGTGCTGTGTTCGGCCTCTCCATTTAGTTGTTTCTCGAACTCAGCGACCAGTCGGGATATCTCAGGTCCAGCAATCATCCATCGTCTGAGAGCATTAGGCTTGTTGGTAAGACCAATAGCACCTCCCTCACTTTTCACAAGAGCATTACATTGTTCATGTGCATGGTCTAGGCCGATGGTTGAAAACTTTGTGTTTTGTTTTTCTAACAACAAATGCCCCAGAGCAGAACTGTTGGAATATGTCAGGGTGGTTTTGTTCCAGCATTGCCAGATCTGGGATGTGAACAGCCA
>CM060333.1:53396482-53403982 GCA_030674155.1 Stramonita haemastoma
CTGTGGGCCATACCATCAGGCATGGTTTAGTCCTTAGTTGACTTATGACAAGTGAATAACTTCAATGACGTCTTAGCTGACTTATAAAAAGTGGATGACTTCTATGATTTCTTACCAGACTTGTGACAAGTGGATGACTTCTATGACCTCTTAGCTAACTTATGACAAGTGGATAAATTTTATGACCTCTTAGCAGACTTGTGACAAGTGGATGACTTCTATGACCTCTTAGCTAACTTATGACAAGTGGATAAATTTTATGACCTCTTAGCAGACCTGTGACAAGTGGATGACTTCTATGACCTCTTAGCTAACTTATGACAAGTGGATAAATTTTATGACCTCTTAGCAGACTTGTGACAAGTGGATGACTTCTATGATTTCTTCTTCTGTGTTTCCTGGCCGTGCTTAATGTTCAGTCTGGTCTGGATGGCAAAATCTGCAGTATGTCGTAGTGACTCCACCGGTCCCCAGAGTTTTTCCTGGAGCTCTACTGGGCTGGGCCATGTCTGGTGTCTCAGAGTGTTGAAGGCAGGACAGGACTGCAGGATATGGGAAGGTGTTTGTTGGCCTGTGTATTTGTTGATGAATGCCGACAAAACAAAACGAAATTAAAACAACCCCTCCAACCCTCCCCCCTGTACTTGCTATGCCAGTAATTCTTGTTTTGTTTGCAATGTTGTTTCAAATCTTTAATTAAAAAAAACTGCATGCACACAGGTGTCGTGTTTAGACACCATCCCTGAGGAAAAATCGGGGAGTTGGAGTCCCCAGGGCAGCTCGGGGCTGTATATGGCAACGTTCTGGCGGCTCCTGCTACGGTACTGGAACCATTCGTATTGGCGACTGCGCTTCCAATGGACCAGTCCAGTGCCGTGGAGAGGGGGGGGGGGTCTGCTGCATGGGTAACAGCTTACCTTCCATACTTACTTACCCAGGCTTTGCGCTCTAAAGACTCGAGTGCAACTCCATAGTCTTCCAAGACTGATGGGTGCCTACTACTACTGTTTCAAATACAGTTGTGAAATGACTTATATGGTTACTTCCATATTATCTGATTGCAAAATGGTTAACGAGTCTGACAGTAACATGGTAAAGGCCTCATGATCTTACATACGGTGCTTAGTATTTCTCTTCTTTAGGGTTTGTCTGTCTTTCTGTCTCTATTGATCAGCTGTTATCGGTTTGCTCGTTGTTTGGGTGGCTACTTGTTTAGATGTTTGATTGGACCTGTCTTTGTTGATGTACATTTTTTGTCGTTGCTTGTTTGCTTATCTGTTTGACTACGTGCTTTATTTATTTACTTATCAATGTTTGCTGCTGGCCTGTTTGCTTATTTTATGCTTTTCTTTCTTTCCTCTCAATTCTGTTCTTCACTCAAAATTGATTAGGAATGATAACAGCACTGAGCATTATGAAGGCAACATGTATTCTCTCCACCAGTGGTGGTACAAATGATGTCTGTTGAGCACAATATCAACTTTAAGCTTATTGTTGCTATGCTGTTGATGATTGGTGTTCATTTGTTATACATGTAATATGCTCTGTCTGGAAATCAAATCTGTACTGTGGTCCGTGGGGTTATCAAACAACAGGACTGGATTGAATGGAATAAGATATTGTTTCATCCAGCTGAACACAGCTGACACAGTGTGTATAATGGCTGACATTGTCTCCCAGTCATGATAATGGTGACAGGAAGCCAGACAGAGGGCGGTCATTGGAGCACTACCGATTCCCACCCAGCGCTGATGTCTATCTCTATAATGCTGACATGTAGGGGCATCACCGGCTTTGTCGTCTGCAGTGTGTGTGAGTGTGTGTGTGTCAACTTTTTGGGATAAGCTGTGGCGACAGGGAATGATTATGAATTCCACGTTGATATAGAAGGTAAGGTTAGTACAGCAGACAGGGAGAGATTGAGAGAGAGAGAGAGAGAGAGAGAGGGGGGGGGGGGGGAGGAAGGAAGGAAGGAAGGAATAATCTTTATTTTTCAAAGGATACAAAGTATTACATACATAACACACACACACACACACACACACACACACACACAACATACATACATACATACATACATACATACATACATACATACATACATACATACATACATACATACATACATACATACATACATACATACATACATACGTACGTACATACGTACATACATACATCAGAGAGAGAGAGAGAGAGAGAGAGAGAGAGAGAGAGAGAGGAGAGAGAGAGAGAGAGAGAGAGAGGGGGGGGGAGGAAGGAAGGAAGGAATAATCTTTATTTTTCAAAGGATACAAAGTATTACATACATAACACATACACACACACACACACACACACACACACACACACACACACACACACACACACACACACACACACACACACACACACACACCACGTACGTACGTACGTACGTACATACATACATACATACATACATACATACATACATACATACATACATACATACATACATACATACATACATACATACATACATACATACATACATAGCCTACATACATACATCAGAGAGAGAGAGAGAGAGAGAGAGAGAGAGAGAGAGAGAGAGAGAGAGAGAGAGAGAGAGAGAGAGAGAGAGAGAGAGAGAGAGAGAGAGGGAGCAGCAGCAGCAGCAGCAGCAGCAACAGTAGTAGTAGTAGTAGTAGTAGTAGCAGCAGCAGCAGCAGCAGCAGCAGCAGCAGCAGCAGCAGTAGAGCAGCAGCAGCAGTAGTAGTAGTAGTAGTAGTAGTAGTAGTAGTAGTAGTAGTCAGCAGCAGCAGCAGCAGCAGCAGTAGCAGCAGTAGTTAGTAGTAGTAGTAGTAGTAGTAGTAGTAGTAGTAGTAGTAGTAGTAGTAGTAGTAGTAGTAGCAGCAGCAGTGGTAGTAGTAGTAGCAGTAGCAGTAGTATGAGTTGTAGTAGTAGTAGTAGTAGTAGTAGTAGTAGTAGTAGTAGTAGTAGTAGTAGTAGTAGTAGTAGAGCAGCAGCAGCAGCAGTAGCAGTAGCAGCAACAGCAGCAGCAGCAGCAGTAGTAGTAGTAGTAGTAGTAGTAGTAGCAACAGCAGCAGTAGCAGTAGCAGTAGCAGCAGCAGCAGCAGTAGCTGTATTAGCAGTCGTCTGTAGCGGTTGTAGGATAAACAGAGACAGAAACAATCAGGAAGCAGCCTGTCTTGAACGTTCCAGCATTCTTATTGAGGAGTGCTGAATTGCCAGAGAACGAAACTTACAAAACACCCCCAGACTGTAAGACTTGACAGTTAAAGAGAAAGAGTTCGTCAAAGAAAATATATCTACTGGTAAGAGTAACTTCCCTTTGATTAGACAATCGTACATAAATCATTTTATTATACTCCCCCCTCCCTCCCCCCCATTCTCTATAGCTCTAAAGAGTTGATGGGAATAAACAATTGTGAATTGAACAATGAGCGTATAGGCGACATTTGTTTTATTAATGCATGCTCCATCGGTTGTCTCATCCCCTTTGAAGGGTGTCTCAGTGGCGGTTCAACCCGGGCTGTCAAATTATGAGCGCAAGACTCTAACCACTGGGCTTTAGCCCCCCCCCCCCCCCCCCCATCTGGTTCTTCCAAACTGCTTTGGTTTGTTCTCTTTTGGT
Source organism: Stramonita haemastoma (assembly GCA_030674155.1). NCBI lineage: Eukaryota > Metazoa > Mollusca > Gastropoda > Neogastropoda > Muricidae > Stramonita > Stramonita haemastoma. Next base: position 53,400,102 of record CM060333.1, read on the forward strand.
TCAGCATATTCTTAGAAGTCTTCTGTGGATCCAGATCTTTGCATTCATCCCCAAAGTCTGAATTGTGTTGTATTGTGTTGTAGGCCTATTGTGTTTATTTACTGTATTGTATTGTATTGTATTGCATTACATTGTATTGTATTGTATTGTATTGTATTGTATTGTATTGTATTGTATTGTATTGTATTGTATTGTATTGTATTGCATTGTATTGTATTGTATTGTATTGTATCCCACATTAAGTCACAGAAGATTTTTCTACGTGAAATTCGGGCTGCTCTCCCCGATGAGAGTGCAGTGTCACAAGAGCAGAGCCACCCATTTTTTTCTTGTCCGCTCTGCATTGAATGCGGCTACCTTCATGGCGGGTGACAAATATCTCACCAGCAAAATCTCACCACTGGTGAAGCTTTGAGCTGTAGCGGAGGAGAGAGAGGAGAAAATCCCTGCACTTTGAGTGGGTTTTCATCTGCTGCTGTAAGAGTCTGTCTTCACATCTATATAAAACAACAGACTGAATGAGCGTGTGCAGTATTTGCAGTTTGAGCGCATGTCTTAAATAGCTGTCTTTCTGCATGTTGGTAAGAGAGAGTGCTTTTTGTCCGGCATAAGCAATAATTAATTCTTGCTTTAATGTCTTCAGTACAGGAGGCATCGGCTGATTCCTATCGTCCAAAGAATTTTGAAATGTTCAGCAACTCATAGGGGCTCTCTACCAACTTGCATGCTCACTATTAGATCCGGCTCCCCCCCCAAAAAAAAACCCAAAAAAAACCGCCCACAAAACAAAACAAAACAACCCCCCCAACCCCCCCCCCCACAAAACAACACCCCCAACACAAACACAAACAAAACAAACAAAAAACCCCCGAGAAAAACAAACAAACAAGAAAACCCCCATCTTCTTCTTTGTCGAATGCTCAGACAGCGTCTATGCACCATTGGTCGTTGCTCTTTCTCTGTTTCTGGTCCATTGATGTGGTATGTGCTCCCCCTCTTTATTCTCCAAATCCTAATTATGATACTATTAAAACCAGCATCAAGACACTTATTTCAAGCCCAAGGTTATTCCCTCCTGTTTCATCTCATATCTGTTTCTGCCTTCAACAACCGAAATCCCCATCACGATGCCAGAGTGTATAACCGTCATTGTGTATGTGTGTGTGTGTGTGTGTGTGTGTGTGTGTGTGTGTGTGTGTGTGTGTGTGTGTGTGTGTGTGTGTGTGTGTGTGTGTGTGTGTAAACTTGAATTTGCTAAAACTGTTTGGGGTTGGCTGAATGTATGAGAATAGACTGTACACAAGCACTTTGGTTTGTTTTTTGGAGATACAGTCCATTTATTATTATTATTATTATTATTATTTATTATTATTATTATTATTATTATTTATTATTATTATTATTCGCCTCTCCTCAAGGGCCGCTCTGCGATTGTCCTCAAAGGAGGAGACCCACTGATGCACAGTGTGTCCCCAGGCCTGCCGGTCAGCAGCAAGGACTGACCACTGGTTATGGTCTATGAGGCAGGCTGACAGAGATTTCTTCAGAGAGTCTTTAAATCTCTTCTTTGGTGCGCCTCTGTAGCGGTGTCCGGTGGAAAGTTCACTGTAGAGAACCATCTTCGGTAGGCGATGGTCCTCCATTCTAGGCCCTTGAGGAGAGGCGAATGAGGAGGAAGAACTGCGTCCCCTCTACATCAACCCCAGAATCGACTTTCCCCTGCAGCCGCTGCGGCCGGGTTTGTTTGTCACGCATTGGACTGAACAGCCACCAGCGAGCCTGCACCAGACGTGGACAGTGCCCTTAATCTTCGTTCGCGAAGCCAAGCCATGATGATGATGATGATTATTATTATTGTAGCTGTTGTTGTTAAAAAAAAACTGAAAAAAATCTGAAACCTGTCCGTCATACCTACACATACACACGTCACTTAGTGACATCAAAATTGCCTCAGGTAGATCTAGGACACAACTCCAAAGTTAAATCCGCACAAGCGCACTACCATTCTTGTTCTTTTCTCAACAGAGGGAGGGTGGTGACCACGGCAGCGATGTTGGGGGTGACGGGGGTGGTGGTGGTGGTGATGGTGGTGATGGTGGTGGGGGTGATGGCGGTGCCCGTGGTGCCTCAGCTGCCCCAGGTGAGGATCGTGGTGCACGTGCGAAGGAGACAGGAGGCCCGCTGGGATGCCTGGCAGCTGAACAGCAGTGAGTCTGTGCACCCGTGCTGCCTGTCTGTCTGTTTGTTTGTTTGGGTGTCTGTTTATTTTCTTTTGGTGTGTCTGTGTGTTCTGTTTGTTTTGGTGTCTGTCTCTCTGTTTTGTTTTGGTGTCTGTCTGTCTCTGTTTGTTTGGGTGTCTGTCTGTCTGTCTGTTTGGGTGTCTGTCTGTCTCTCTGTTTGGGTGTCTGTCTATTGGGTGTCTGTCTCTCTGTTTTGATGTCTGTCTGTCTCTCTGTGTTGTTTGGGTGTCTGTCTGTCTCTCTGTTTTGCTTGGGTGTCTGTTTATCTCTCTGTCTGTTGGTTTGTATATCTGTTTGTCTGACAATCGGCCTGTCTATTTGCGTATTTGTTTGTCTCTATGTCTATCTGTTTTTGTCTTCTGTCAGTGGGTTTGTTTCTCTTTGTGCCTTCCTCTTTTTTCTTTTTTTCGTTCATTCTCTCCCCCCCTTTGTTTTTACACACAACAATATGAATAGTTGCATGTCCCACCCAGGTTACACACATACGTGGGCGCACACACGCACACCCACCCACTCTCTCTCTCTCTATTATATGGTGATGAGAAAATGTTTATTTAAATGCTAAAGGAACATTAAGTACTGTTTATGCTCAAGAATGGAATGAAAGTATCCATAGTCACGAAAGATCTACCATGTACTCGACAATTACATCTAACTTTGCTGTGCCACTATTTCTGCAAACTGTTAAACATTTTAAAAGCAAGGAATGGCCTGATACCATTACGCCTAGGTGTTTCTCAACTACAAGTACAAAAATTACGTTTCAGGAAGAATTGATCAGAAACAGACCATATGTGCCCGACTTTTCAATGTGGAACAGAAACAGAACTACACTTTGTATTAGTGTGCCCAGCATAGGCCGACATTCGAGAACAGTTTATTGCAAAAAAAAATTACCATTGTCCATCATTGTTTAAACTAAGTGTGTTACTCGTATCTGAAAATAAGCTATCAATCGTCTTGCCATTTTCATTATGAAAGCATTCCATAAGCGCAGTATACTGGTAGCAGAGCAGGTTTAAAGAAATGATATGAAGTCCATGTATTTATTTTGTATCATTTGCTGTGTGTTTTGTAATTTTGTGTTTATGTACACCACAGTGATAGGGGCCAAGGCCTAGTCATTAAACAATTCAGAGTTCAGAGAGTTCAAAGCTCTCTCTCTCTCACACAGAGTACACACACAGAGTACACACACACAGAGTACACACACACACACACACACACACACACACATTGTCCCAGATCAAATAACAACTCGGTCAGTCTGACCAATACAGGAGAAAAAAGATTAGAGTCAAGTGTAAAGTTCATCCTTAAACACCACCCTCCCCCAACCCACTCCACCTTCCCCACCCCTCGCCCAAACGGCCTTACAAGTGGACAACAGAACTGAAGCCTGTAATCATGGCCACACCCAGGATATCATGAAGAGCAGACCCTAAGTCAGTGTCCACTTTCCGCTGATTAGAGTGTTTGAAGAGGATCTAGGCCTATAGACAGACTGAAGGTTTGTGAGAGAGGTGGACTGAACAGTAGAAGGCCTTCAGAAATTCTCTCTCTCTCTCTCTCTCTCTCTCTCTCTCTCTCTCCTCTCTCTCTCTCTTCTCTCTCTCTTCTCTCTCTCTCTCTCTCCTCTCT
>CM060333.1:53411482-53428982 GCA_030674155.1 Stramonita haemastoma
AGTTGGATGGGTGACTGTTTGCGCGCCTTGGTTTCAGTACAGTCCCCCCAGATCACCCAGCTGTAATGGGTACCTGCTCTCTTTAGGGTCAGGGAAGGTAAAGCAGCGAGGGAGAGGAGATGGGCGCCCCCTTCAATATGCTGGCCCCTAGAGAAGCTGAGGTCTCTGACGCCTCGCTCCCCTACGACTGCCTAGGTTATTGGACACCTTTACCAAAACCCTTATACATATTGGTATGTGTTTAACTGTGTATATGATTATCTGGTCTTGCTATCGCTTTTGACATTCAGTCTGTTCTTTTTTTGTAACTGACGTCCGTTCTTTATTCCTAATATTGTGTAGACACTCAGTAATGCTGTTCAGCTTCTACTGGCTCTTTTTTTTTCTCGAATTGCACCCCCCTATAAGTACCGTACATAAGGTATCCCTTGTTGACCTTACAATTTTTTTTCTATTGCTCTTGATATGTGTCTTCTCTAAGTCGTTTTAAAGTAACCAGCGTCTACAGTTAGTGTGGCTTCATAGATTTTACTCGCTCTGTCATGTCTGTCTATCTGTTCATCTGTCTGTCCATCTTTCTGTCCATTTTTCTGTCCATCTGTCTTTGTGCCTGTGTGTCTGTCCATCTTTCTGTCCATCTGTCTTTGTGCCTGTGTGTCTGTCCATCTGTTTGCCCACTGTCTGTCCCTCTGTCCACTATCTTTCCATCTGTCTTGTGTCTGTGTGTGTGTGCACAGGCCAGGAAGGACAGGGACCAGTTTGTGGAGATCTGGAGGAGAACGTGTCGGAGAGGTTCCTGGGGGACTTTGAGAAGATCTCTGAGGAGGTGTCCACCTCGCGGGGATTCCCCTATGACTACACCTCCCTCATGCACTACTCACGGTTCGCCTTCACCCGCAACGGAAAACCCACCATCCGGGTAAGGGGGTGTGTTCCCTGAGTTGTCCCTGAAGATATCTCAATCTGTCCCTAAAAATTCCTCAATGTGTCCCTGAAGATTGGCTTAATCTGTCCCGAAAAAATCCTTAATGTGTCACTGATGATCCCTCAATGTGTCCTGAAGATTCCTCACTGTGTCCCTGATAATTCCTCACTGTGTCCCTGATAATTCCTCACTGTGTCCCTGCAAATTCCTCAGTGTTTTCGTAAAGGTTCCTTAATCTGTCCCTGAAGATTCCTCATGTGTCCCTGAAGATTCCTATGTGTCCTGAAGATTCCTTAGTGTGTCCCTGAAGATTCCTTAGTGTGTCCCTGAAGATTCCTCAATGTGTCCCTGAAGATATTTCCTCTGAATTGTGTGTCCTGAAGATTCCTAGTGTGTCCCTGAAGATTCCTCTAGTGTGTCCCTGAAGATTCCTCAGTGTGTCCCTGAAAGATTTTTCCTCCCTTACTTCATCGTTGCTGAAGCCCCCTCAGCAATCGTGCTGAGTCTGTCATAGGGTCGGGAGAGAAAATGCGTTTGTAGCGCTGTCGTTTATTAAGCACCTGACGAGTCAGGCCCAGCTAGTGCATCGGATTCCGGCGTGGGAGAGAATCGTTATCTTTTGATGAAGTCTTTCTGGGAAGAAAAACCCCCCACCGGAAAATGGACCAAGGAGGAAGAGCATAGACAAGAAGGACGTGAAAAGGAAGAAATCAGAAAGAAAGAGAGGGATAGAAAAGATGGAATTTCTAGCACAGAATTTTCAGAAGGTGAGGGATGCTATTTATACTGACTGACCCCCCCCGGTATCCCCATGGGGGATGTCCCTGAAGATGATGGTCTGCTTCTGTTTTTGTCTGTCACTGCATTTCTTGCAGAGAAAGAAGAAAGCATTTACTGTCCCTAAAGTCACAATGCAGTCAACTAACAAATCTTATGATTGGTGACCCCTCGGAGCTCTAGCTGAAGAACGAAACCAATATATATATATATATATATATATATATATATATATATATATATATATATATATATATATATATATTTTATTATATTATATATATAATATATTATATATATATATATATGTGTTATTTTTGTGTTGTGTGTGTGTGTGTGTGTATACACAATACCTACACACACACACAATATATATAAATTATGTGGGGTGTGGTGTGAGGGGAGGGGGAGTGTGTATGACCACCCCCCACCACCAACCGCGCACCACCACCACCACCACACCACCACCACCACCACCACCCACCACCACCACCACCACCACACCATGATGAGTATCTTGTAACATGCAATGCCCATCGTCCAGTGTGGTGTGGTAGTGATGTCCAGTGATGGGGGTGTGGCAGTGATGGGGTGGTGGCGGAGTGATGGGGTGTGGCAGTGATGGGGTGTGGCAGTGATGGGGTGTGGGGTGTGTGTTGCCTGTGCTGTGTGCAGGTGATCGGGGTGGGGAGGGAGGCGGGGCTGACCCTCAGACAACGGGACGGACTGAGCACCATTGACATGGCGCAGCTGAGAGACATGTACCGCTGCAACCTATATTTTGACGCTACGCAGACCAGTAAGTACTGTGTTGTTTTGTTATGATTTGTGTTGTGTTGTTTCGTATTGTTTTGCATTATTGACATGGCGCAGCTGAGAGGCATGTACCGCTGCAACCTCTACTTTGATTCTCAGGAGACCAGTAAGTGCTGTGTTGTGTTTGTTGTGTTGTTTGTTTTGTGTTGGTTGTTTGTTGTTTTGTGTTGTGTTGTTGTTATGTTTTGTGTTGTGTTGTTTTGTTATGTTTTGTGTTGTTTTGTTATGTTTTGTGTGTGTTGTTTTGTTATGTTTTGTGTTGTGTTGTTTTGTTTGTTTTGTGTTGTTTTGTTTTGTATGTTTTGTGTTGTGTTGTTTTGTTATGTTTTGTAGTGTGTTGTTTTGCATTACTGACATGGCCCAGCTGAGAGAAATGTACCGCTGTAATCTCTACTTTGACTTTCAGCAGACCAGTACGTGTTATGTTTTGTTTGTGTTGTGCTGTTACGTTTTGTATTATTTTGTGTTGTGTTGTGTTGTGTTGTTTTGTGTTGTGTTGATGTGTTTGTGCTGTTTTGTGTTGTGTTGTTTTGCATTGTTGGCATGGCGCAGCTGAGAGACATGTACCGCTACAACCTCTACTCAAACTGCATGCAGACCAGTACGTCACAATATGTTTTGTTGTGTTTTGTTGTTGCTTTTCACTATTGACATGTACCAGTGAAGGGGCATGTGTTGTGGTAATATTTATATTGACTCTCTGCAGGCCAGTAATGATGTGCACTGACTCTGCTTTCGAAATTCCCTCTGTCGGGATGCCGGGGGCCAGTCAGTTTAATAGCATAATAGCATCACCACCTCTGGAATTTCTGTGCTAGGAATAGCTTTTTTTTCTATCGATCCCTCGCTTTGTTTCCGCCTTGTTCCTTTCTTTTCCTGTTACCGCCTTCCTGTCTTTCTTTCTTTCTTCTCTGTCCACCTTCTTGGTCCATTCTCTTGTTTCTCCCTAGAAAGCTTAAAAAACGAATTCTGTCCCATGCTACATTTTCACTCATGTGACAGACAACAATAGCTGCTGTCTGAGCGTTGGGAGAAGAAGAAGGAGGAGGAGGAGGAGGAGGAGGAGGAGGAGGAGGAGGAGGAGGAGGAGGAGGAGAAGAAGAAAAAAAGAAGCAGAAAAGAAGAAGAAGAGGAAGAAGTAAGAGAAGAAGAAGAAGAAGAAGAAGAAGAAGAAGAAGAAGAAAGGGGGAGGAGGAGGAGGAGGAGGAGGAGGAGGAGGAGGAGAGAAGAAGAAGAAAAGAAGAAGAAAAAAAAGAAGAAGAAAGAAGAAGAAGAGGAAGAAGAAGAAGAAGGTATCACACAACCTTTAAGCTAACAATGGATCACGGCCTGTCTTGCCCATGTTGTCAGGTTGCCCGGAGGACTGGTTCCAACAGGAAACCAGCTGTTACCGCTTCTTCCAGAGACCCAAGTTGTCTTTTCCTGCCGCCGCCCGGAAGTGTGAAGAGCTCAACTCTCATCTCGTCTTCATCGAGACTCAGCGAGAGGACAAGTTTCTGGCCGGCCATCTTGAGACACAGTTCCCGTCTTCTTCACTGGCGCACTGGGGGTCTGGTGATCAACGGCTCCATGAAATGGGTGTGTGGGATATGGGGGTCGAAACTTGTGAAATTTTGTTTACAAGCGCATGGTAGATATTATACCATATAATGTTGAAAGGACATCCCTTGTAAAGCATAAAGATCCATAAATTACTCAGTTGTATGTACTGTTGCTATAGAAACAATCCGATATAGTCGCCAGAACTAAATATTTCTAACTTCTAAACTTTAAAACAAAAATCTGTAACAAGTACAAGAATTCTGTTTCTACAGAGATGTTTTAAAAGCTAAATTTTAAAAATTCAGACTGGGAAATCTCCATAAATATTTGCATCTAGCATTAATTTTTTTTTCTATGAAAATAACAACATTATTTGGGTACTTTTAGAGATGTGTCTACCCTTTGGCTTATTTTTGTTTGCTGGTTCCCCTCGTGGGGATGCTATAGGCCCGCCATTCTAAAAAGCATCCCCATCCCCACCTTCTGGAAATTCTGTGTGTAGGAATTCCATCTTTGAAATTTCTCTTTGTTTTTGTCTTTATTCCTATTTCTTCGGATTCGCCTATCTACTTCTTGTCTGTTTTCCCCCCTAGAAAGTCTTTCACACACACACCACACACACACACCACTCACAACACACACCAACCACCACCACAACAACACACAAACACACACACACGCGCGCGCCGCGCGCGCCGCGCGCGCTGGTCTTGATTCGTCAGGTGCTTATTCACGGTAGTGCGATGCATTTTTGCTCAATATTATGACAGACAACAATAGTTGCTGTCCGAGTGTTAGACAAGAATAACAACACACACACACACAACACACACACACAACACACGCGCACGCACGCACAAACATACATACGAGCGCGCGCGCGCGCCACACCACACACACACACACACACACACACAACCCCCTCCCCACACAACTCCCCCACTTCTCCCCACACCACTCCCCCCTCTACACAACCCCCTCCCTTCTCCCACCCCTTCCCCCCCCTCAAACACTCACCACACCACACTACCTTATTCTCTAACTAACTCTCCTTCTCTCTCTCACCACACACCATACTAGGTACCGTGAGGATTCGAACCCGTGGAACTGAATTACGACAACTGGGGAAGGACCGCCTGTCCTCCCGCCCCACTCTGGCCCTCAGGAGGGACCGCGGGACCAACGTCACCCATTGGGTGGGGGTGGGGAGGGGGAGGAGAGGGAAGTGGGGTCAGACTCCCAACGGTCACATCCTCGCTCTCTCTACCCCTTCATATGTGAACGTCGCGCCCGACGTAAGTGTGTCAGTGTGTGTGTGTGTGTGTGTGTGTGTGTGTGTGTGTGTGTGTGTGTGTGTGTGTGTGTGTGTGTGTGTGTGTGTGTGTATTTATTTATTTATTTATTTTACTCTTTTATATCGAGGATAATGGGATAAGCACTCTTGTGTTTTTTTTATAATCCAGTCCCCGTGTGTATGTAGTTGTGCAAATATTGTCATCTGTTCCCACCGGCACACGATGGCCTACTCTTACGATAAGCGGAACATGATGTAACGTGTGCGCAAGATGTTCTGCGTGCGTTCGCACCACTGGGCCTCGGTTTATAGTATCATCCGAAGGACTTTGGGGAGAGTGGAGTCAGCACTGATGTTAACTCCAGGAGAAAATCTCCTCAACGGGAATCGAACTCGGCTCGTCAAATTGCGAGCGGAATGTTCTGATCACTTAGCTATCCCGTCCCGTGTGTGTGTGTGTGTGTGTGTGTGTGTGTGTGTGTGTGTGTGTGTGGTGTGTGTGTGTGTGTGTGTGTGTGTGTGTGTGTGTGTGTTGTGTTTTGTTTAGTTCTTCACTTTTAAACGTCCTTCCATAAAAAAGTAATATCAGATTGTGTGTAGTGTGTTTTTGTGTGTGTGTGTGTGTGTGTGTGTGTGTGTGTGTGTGTGTGTGTGTGTGTTGTGTGTGCAGCTTGTGTTGTGGTCGCTTCTGTGAGAGACTGGATTCTTGTCGTCTCTGCCTGCCTGCTGCTGTCTGTCTGTCTGTCTCTCAGTTTGATTTCTCTGTATATCAACCTGTCAGTCAGAGTGTGTGTGTGTGTGTGTGTGTGTGTGTGTGTGTGTGTGTGTGTGTGTGTGCATGGTGTGTTGTTGTGTGTGTGTGTGTGTGTGTGTGTGTTGCGTGCGTGCGTGCGTGCGGCGGGGTGCACGCGAGCGTTGAAGATGGATTCATTGAACAAAGGATGAGACAGATCACCTACTTCTCACCTACTCCCATCTACCTCCAGGCAAATGCCTAAAACTCCGTCACCCAGACGGCAGGGACTATCGCGGCAACTGGACCACACCGTGGACGGCTTCACGTGCCAGAAGTGGAGCGAGCACTACCCCCACCCCCACAACCCTCTCCGACCCCAGTGCGCCAACAGTCTCCTCAACGACGAAGACCGCGACACGGTGCAGGAGGACGAGAGGGGCTGGGCAACCACAACTTCTGCCGGAACCCTAGGGGCCTGAGGAGGGGCCGCCCCTGGTGTTCACCACCAAGAGACACCCCGAGTGGCAGCTGTGTGACGTCAGTGTTTGTGCTTCCGCTTCCGGGTCCAGTTCCGGTTCCGGTTCCGATGATGATCCGGAAGTTTAGGGAGGAACGTTAGTTTTGTGTGGAAGGTGTGGTTTGTATGGTGGGGGGGGGGGGGGGGAAGGGTTGCATTTTTGTGTTTGTTTCTGGATTTAAAAAAAATCTTTTCTGTTTGTTGTTTTTTATTTGGGGGAGGGGGGGGGGGGGAGCGAGGGGGGCGACATATTTTTTTCAATATGAAATAAGACCATTTTCTGATATTATTATTACTTGCCACTGCCAGTTTTTGTATTAAAAAGTTTTACCTCATGATAATTATGCTCTTGGACAAATCCTGTGTGCTGTTCTTTATCACTGCACTCTCGTCCAACACACACACACACCCACATCACACCACCACACACACACACACACACACACACACCACACACACACACCTCTCTCTCTCTATCTCTGTCTCTCTCTATCTCTGTCTATCTCTCTGTCTGTCTCTTCTCCTCTCTCTTTTTCTCTCTCACGTCTGTCTCTCTGTGTGTCTGTCTCCCTCTCTGTGTTTCTGTGTCCTCTCTCTGTCTCTCTCTGTCTCTCTCTATGTGTCTCTGTCTGTGTCTCTCTGTGTCTTCCCTCTCGTCCTCTGTCTTCTCTGTGTCAAACGATACAGAAATAAAGCAGAGCAAAGAGGAAGGTTTTCTGCCTGCTTTTCTCATTATTTGACCATCAGAATGAGACAACAGACACAGTGACCAATCGTCTTATCATCATTACATTTGCATTTTTTTTTTCACAGCTTTTTGATCACAATCTGTCCTTTATTCCATCATTACATTTGCCAATTGGTTAATTTTCACAGCATAGTGCTCACAGTCTGGCCTATCACAGAGGGGCCCATGTTATGGCTGTCAACAATCATAATAATCATTATAAAAAAATTCTTTGACAATAGTAATATTTAACATAAGGATATGGACAATTTTCATGACAGCAGTAACCATATTTACGATCATGAAAATAACTATACTGACAGCAGTGACAAGGTTAACTCAAAGATAATAACATTTTTATTGTCATCCATCAACATTTCACATAACGATGATGACAATTTTAATGACTGTAGTAACTATGTTTACGATTTTAACCACAATTTTAGTGACTGCAGTAACGATGGTTATCATAATAATTCTTAGAATCAATCTTTCAGAACTATTGACGAAAAACTCCCGATGATCACGGTATAATGATACAAACAAAAGCAGTGATATAAAAAAAAATGAAGTGCAACATAGACTGACAACCTTCTGCATCCCATCTACAGACAAGCACACATGTATTATATTGTACATCATTACACACACACACACACACACACACACACACACACACACACACACACACACACACACACACACTATCTTAAATAGTCCTTTTTGACAAGACTATATATAAGCCGAGGTCTCGTGTGCGAACGCACGCAAGACATCTTGCGCACACGTTAAAACCCGTTCCATTTTTGGGAACGCCATTGTGTGCCGGCGGAAACGGATGACAAAATTGACAAAAGTGAACACGGGGGCTGGATGTAAAAACAACAACACATGAATGCTTTTTCCACTATTCTCGAAATAAAAGAATGAATAATGAATAATAAAGAAACAAATGACAAGAAACCTCCAAAATTTAATATCTTCACGAACAAACAAACAAAGAGCAACCCTCTCCCCCTTCAACTGTGCTTCATGTTGGGTTTCCGTTAAAAAAAAGTGCGATAAAGATCCAGCGTGTGTCACATGAAAAAGACACTACAACAGTTGTCACATATCAAACATCACTGTGACGTGCAGTATGAAACCGACTTTTAAGCCACGGTATAATTATAGCAGTTTCATATTAACTACAAAATATCAAATTTTCGCATGGCAGCAAAGAAAACATTCATAACATTTGCGCTAAAAACCAAAACAAGAACACAACAACCCCAAGCCAAAGCATCTGGCTCATTCTGACGTGTGCTATACTTTTTAAGGCACAGTGTAATACTTGCAGTCGATCTCCGAAGTAGGAATGTGACTGCCTTAATAGGAGAGGGGGCGCCGGCGGTTACACCCGCAAAAATTCTCACCATTGGTGAAGCTCCTGGCTCCAGCCGAAGAATGAAGAAAAATAAACCTGCAGTCGGAAAGCTGTTTGACGTACTTAGCTGTGCTGACGTCAGTTCGAGGGAATGACGTCATCTTGCACGGGGATCTGATGTCACCTAGCACGTGAACTAATGTCACTTTGTACGTAAACTGATGTCATTTTGCGTGTGAGCTGATGTCACACTATTCGTGAAATGATGTCATTTTGCACGTAAACTGATGTCCCTCTTCACGCGAAACTGATGACACTGTGCAGGCGTTCTAACGTGACTTTGCCCGTGATCTGATGTCACATTTTACGACATCTGACGTTGTGGAGTTTGCTGATGTCATTTTGCACGCAAGATAACGTCACTTTGCTCGCACGAGCTGACGACACTTTGCGGGTGATTTGAGGACACTGCATATTTTTGAAGTGATGTCCCTTTGCTAATCACTTGATGCGGCTTTGCATGCTTTGTACAAGCAGTTTTTAAAAATAAAATAATTATCATATAATTATTATTGCTAGAGAAAATGAAGGGGCGGGATAGCTCAGTGGTCAAAGCACTCGCTTTCCCCCAGCCAAGGTTAAGCAGCATCAAGCTTAGTTACCAATAATTAGATGGGCGACCGTTTGCGCGCCTTGGTTTCAGTACAGTCCCCCAAGTTCACCCAGCTGTAAATGGGTACCTGACCTCTTTAGGGTCTGGGGAGGTAAAGCAGCGAGGGAGAGGAGATGGGCGCCGCCCTCAACATGCTGGCCCCTAGAGAAGCTGAGGTCTCTGATGCCTCGCTCCCCTACGACCACATAGTTATGGGACACCTTTACTTTTTTTTTTTTTTACCTACTTTGCCCATCAATTGATGTGGCTTTGCATGCTTTGTACAAACAGTTTTAAAAAGGAAATTATAGAGTTATCCTTGATAGAGAAAAGGAGCACTGAGAGCACACAAAGAGGCTTTTTTTTTTTGGGGGGGGGAACTGCAAAATAGCATCTTGCTTTGGCAGTGTTACTCTTAGGTGAGCATGACCAGTCACTTATGGGTAACTACCACTACTTCTTCTTCTTACTTCCTCTTCTCATTTCTTCTTCTTCTTTCTTCTTGTTCTTGTCCTCCTCCTCCTTTTTCTTGTTCTTGTTCTTCTTCTTCTTCTTCTTCTTCTTCTTCTTCTTCTTCTTACTTCTTCTTCTTACTTCTTCTTCTTACTTCTTCTTCTTCTTTCTTCTTGTTCTTGTCCTTCTTCTTGTTCTTGTTCTTGTTCTTGTTCTTCTTGTTCTTGTTCTTCGTCTTCTTCTTCTTTTCTTCTCTTCTCTTGGTCACTTTACACGGTCTGATGTGTCTGGGAAAAATAATGGCCTGTCCTTTCCAGCTCCTCTCAATTTTGTTTGCAGGGTTATCTCCGTTGGCCACACTTTCTTCCTCAGGTCGCTGAATAGCGTACACCTCTGAAGGATGTGCTCGCCTGTCTGGTTTTCTTTACCACAGGCACACAGGGGAGAAGGAAGAGTTTCAGCTTTGTGCGCATACGGTGATTTAGCCTGTTGTGCCCAGTGCGGAGTCTTAGAGTGATTTAATCTTTCTTCCCGAGGTGGTGGTAGTCGTCCTTCTCTACTCTAGGTCGGGCAATTGATTTGATGATTGTCTTCTTTTCCTGGAAGGTGAGGCTGCTTTCACACTGCTCTTTCTGTGCTCCTTGTTTTGCACATTCACCAGCCTGTTCATTGCCAGGTACACTACAGTAATCAGGGATCCATTGCAGCGTTATACGTTTATTTTGTGTAAGGAGTTGTACGGTAGTTCCTCCTGGCGTTTTGTTTCTTTGTCAGCGGACAGGGCTTGTAGAACTGACCACCTTAAGAACATGGCATCACTGTCCTTGGAAAGTAAAACAGACAAAAAGAGATCTTGAGTTCTGCCCGTTCTGGATTGTTATTCTAATACCATCCTGCACTGGACTGAGTTGTGCCTGTTTTGGACTGTTATTCTAATACCATCCTGCACTGGAATTAGTTGTGCCTGTTCTGGATTGTTATTCTGATACCATCCTGCGCTGGAATTAGTTGTGCCTGTTTTGGACTGTTATTCTAATACCATTCTGCACTGGACTGAGTTGTACCTGTTCTGGATTGCTTTTCTAACTCCATCCTGCACTGGACTGGACCTGCCAGGAGAAGGAATCCTGCTCTTAATCTTCGGCACGGAGCTCCAAGTCATGATCTGAAGATTCGTTGCTGCCCAGATGGAAAACCACACGTCCCCTCTCCTCCTCCTCCTCCTCCTCTTCATGCTCCTCCTCAGCCAGGTCTGAAATCTCGTGATGACTGTTGATCTGGCTGTGGTGAGGGTGGTGAGGATAATGATGGTGGGGGTGATGGTGAGGGTGGGTGTGGTGGGGGTGGAGGTGGAGGTCCACCCTGCGGAAGGCCTCCTCCAGGTCGAGGTTGCTGTGCTGGTGGTGTGTGGAGAACTGACTCTCCTCCTCGCTCTCTCTGATGTTGTCCAGGCTGGGCCGGTGCATGGAGGCCAGGGACCTGCCGGCAACACACACATAGATAGAGAGATGAATGAACACACGCGTGCATATATGCGCATAAGAGCGCGCGCGCACATACACACATACATACACATAAACATACACACACACACATACATACACATAAATATACACACACACGCGCGCGCGCGCTCGTACGCACGCACACATGCAAACACACACACACACGAGCGCACGTGTACGCCCATACACACACATGCACGCACACGTGCATGCACGCACACACACACACACACACACACCACACACACACATAATATATATATATATATATATATATATATATATATATATATATATATATATACATATATATATATCCCCCTCCTCTGTCTCTCACATGCACCCACCAACACACGCACGCGCACGTGCTCCCACCCCCACCTACATGGCCACACAAACACACACACACACACCATCTACAGGCCACCCCCCCTACCCCCCCACCACACCACCTCAGCTCCATCCTCCCACAACAAGTATCCCTCCTCTCTCTGTCCTTCCCCCTAACCCCCCTCCCCCTTTCCCCCTCCCTACCCCACCCCTTTCACCTCCTCTCTCCCCCTCACCCCCACCGAGTCCCTCACCTGTGCCGTTTCTGGCTGAAGGCAGTGACAGCAGCAGCAGCAGCAGCCAGGGGCAGATCGTCACTGAGGCCGTTGAGCGATGCTGTCACCAGAGCAGAGATCGTTCCGTTAGCCCTCTGCTTCTTCCCCTCCTCCCCACCCTCCCTGCTGCTGTTGCTGCCGCTGTTGTTATTGTTGTTATTGTTGTTGTTGTTGGTAGTGGTGGTGGTGGTGGTGGTGGTGGTGGTGTCATTGGCGGCTTTGTTGGCGTCCCCACATTCCAGATCACGGCAGTAAGGGGGGCACCATGCAGGGCAGCCTCTGGGGGGGAAGGTATCAGAATCAGAATCACAGAATCAGAATCACAGAATAAGAATTAGAATCACAGAATCAGAATTAGAACCAGAAGCACAGAATCAGAATCAGATTCATAGAAACAGAGGCAGAATCAGAAACGTAGAATGAGAATAATAGAAACACGGAATCAGAAACAGAGAATCAGAATCAGAGACAAAGAATCAGAAACAAAGAATCAGAATCAGAGACAAAGAATCAGAATCACAGAAACAGAATCACATAAACAGAATCACAGAAACAGAATCACAGAAACAGAATCAGAATCGTAGAAACAGAATCACAGAAACAGAATCACAGAAACAGAATCACAGAATCAGAATCACAGAAACAGAATCACAGAAACAGAATCACAGAATCAGAATCACAGAAACAGAATCACAGAAACAGAATCACAATCATAGAAACAGAATCACAGAAACAGAATCACAGAAACAGAATCACAGAAACAGAATCAGAATCACAGAATCAGAATCACAGAAACAGAATCACAATCATAGAAACAGAATCACAGAAACAGAATCACAGAAACAGAATCAGAATCACAGAATCAGAATCACAGAAACAGAATCACAGAAACAGAATCAGAATCATAGAAACAGAATCATAGAAACAGAATCACAGAAACAGAATCACAGAAACAGAATCACAGAAACAGAATTACAGAAACAGAATCACAGAAACAGAATCACAGAATCACAGAAACAGAATCACAGAAACAGAATCACAGAAACAGAATCACAGAAACAGAATCACAGAAACAGAATCACAGAAACAGAAATAAAATCACAGAAACAGATTCAGAATCACAGAAACAGAATCAGCATCATAGAAACACAGAGGCAGAAACACAGAAGCAGAAACACAGAATCAGACACACAGAATCAGACACACAGAATCAGACACACAGAATCAGACACACAGAATCAGACACACAGAATCAGACACACAGATTCAGACACACAGAATCAGACACACAGATTCAGACACACAGAATCAGACACACAGATTCAGACACACAGAATCAGACACACAGAATCAGACACACAGATTCAGACACACAGAATCAGACACACAGAATCAGACACACAGATTCAGACACACAGAATCAGACACACAGATTCAGACACACAGAATCAGACACACAGATTCAGACACACAGAATCAGACACACAGAATCAATACCCTGAATGAATGCACTCAGAACATCTTACGCACGCCTAGCTCACACCACAACCATGCTGTACTCACTTTCTACGTATCTTTCTGATGCACACGTAAGCGAAGGACAGGAAAACCAGTGCCGACAGACCAATAGCAGTGTAGATGATGATGTCAGTGGTATCTGATGTCACACACAAAGCATGAGTTATCATTTTTGACGTCACACAGCCACAAAAAGAGGCTGCATTGTCACAGAAGATGACTTCAGCAGTATCTGAATCCACAACAATAAAAACAACTCACACATCCTCCCCCCCCCACCCCCGCACATACACACATTCACACAATAAGTTACCTGTTGTGAATGTCATTCAATAGAGACTTAAGCGGATAATGGAGTTTATTTGTTTTCATTTTCAGTTAATTTTTTTTAAATTTAGCTGTGTTTTCTGGTTTTTGTTGTTGGTTTTTGTTTTAATCTTTTAGAAGTTGTGAATTCATATTTATTTTAGAGAGAGGTAGTTGTATACCCCCCCCCCCTCTCTGTCTCTCTCTCACGCATGCACGCACGCACGCACGCTCGCGCGCGCGCACGCACGCACGCACGCACGCACGTAAACACACAGAGAAGCATTATACTTAACAAGAATAATTGCATTCAAACTCTGTCCAGTTTTAGGTAGCAAGAGGAGCAGGCGGAAGGGGGAAGAGGGGGGGGGGGACGCGAGTACTAGCGTTTGCATACGTGTTGTCCATCTGTTGTCCATGCGTCAGCAAGCGTGTACTTATTCACAGCCAGACAATTCCTTCTATGTCTGTGTTCCTCTGCTCCCAGAGTTCGTGTGCAATGTATTGGCATATTTTTATTTGATTTAAAAAGAAGTTTTCTGAAGTCAAACAAAAATATAATCATGGGATATCTAGAGTCAGAATTATATTCCTTGTGATATATATATATATATATATATATATATATATATATATATATATATATATATATATATATATATATATATATATATATATATGATGTAAGATGTGCAAAATAATATATCAGTCAATTACTCACTCAATCAATAACGAAATTCTTTTATTTCGAGGATAATGAAAAAGCACTCATGTGTTTTTTCACACCCAATCCCCGCCGATACCAGGGATATATCATGGAATTAAACAATGGTGGTAAAGAACAAAATACTTAGATAAAAATTCCAACACCCCTCTCCCCCAAACAAAACAAAAACATTAAACAAAATGACAGTTAAAAAAAAATACCCGCTGCAAACTAAAGTGGTACGGGCACGATACACGAACATTACGACTGACCAAGACAGTCTTACAGGGAACAGTACAAGGAAGGAGACGAAGAGGCAGACAGAGAAAACGATAGGAAGACATCAGAGAGTGGACTGGCCTCGAGTGGAACGATTTGCGACGGAAAGCAGAGGACCGCAGAAAGTGGAGGAAGCTGGTTACAAAATCTTAAGGAGGGCCCCCATGGTCTACACGACTACAAGATAGGTGAAGGCGGGGAGATACAGGTGAATTCTTCGCCCAGTAGTTATTTTGTAGGTTTGTTGAGTGAGCTCCCCTGATGCGGCGGTCCTTTATGATTTTTAGTAATAGCAAAGAAGGCAACAGTGTTCTTGGCATGCATGGGGCGACAACCTTTATGAAATTTAGTAGTTTTAAAGAAGGCAACAGTGTTTTCTTGTATCAGGGGAGGGAATTAAGAGCGTCGTGCATTAACCGGAAGGGTACCGATGTGCGCAGAAAAAATGTGATTTTTTTGTTTGGCTTTCCTCTGACATGCTTTTCCGATAACAGTTTATTGAAGAATTTTTCGCCAGATACATTTTTGTCATTATATATTGTACGAGTGAGGTGAGAATAAGACATGGCATTGCCAGTAGGTTTCTTGCACACCTTCTCTTAAATTTATTTGCAAGATAGCTGGTTATATAAAACAAACACTAGTTCCCATAGCTGAGTAACATGCTACATTTTTACTCCCAGGAAAAATGGTCATTGTCTTTTAATATATAATGGAATGGCATCCAGCTGCTTTGATATGACTCTCTCTCTCTCGTCTGTCTACCTGTCTCTGTCTCTCTCAACAACAGCAACATTAACAACAGCAAAAGCAAGCAAAATGGTAAAAGAAGAATGTAAAGAAATGACTTTTAAAGCGATATAATGCAAAGAAACAAAGCAATGCCTTAGGTGTGTGGGTGCATGTGTGTGTATGTGTGTGTGTGTGTGCGTGCGTGGTGTGTGTGCGTGCGTGCGTGTGGTGTGTGTGTGCGTGCGTGCGTGCGTGCGTGTGTATGCGTGCGCGAGTGTGTGTACATTTGAATTTGCTAAAACTATTAATCATTATTGATTGCTTGTCTGTTGTATAGGTCGCTTACAAGCGTTTTGATTTGTTTTTTGCAAGATGTAGCGCTATATAAATTCCATTTATTATTTATTATTAAAAGAAGCCTCTCCAGTAAGCACAAACCAAACAGCAAAGTTTCTGTGTTATTCTCCAGCAACAAGTAAGACTGACAAGCGCTCGTGTCATCAGATCATTTCAACGCGTATGTTTCCTCCACCATTATGAAGCAAAGAATAAAGTTCCACATACTCTCTACCGTAACCCGTCCTGCCTTTTCAGAATGTCGTGCCAGTAGGAACGGATGACAAAACTATTTAGAAAAAAACAACTCGCACGCATACCCTCTCCAATGTCGACATGCAGCTGCTTACATAGTGGGCGGGAAAACAAAGCTAGGAGCTCCAGCTGAGGAACGAAAAAACAACAAACAAACAAGTAACCCCCCCCCCCCCCCCCCCAACAACGAAACAACAGGCCTACTCGATGCATACTAAAACCAGAAGCACGATAGATGGACACAGTCACAAACGTTTTTTAATACATCATCAAGGCCCATCAGACGAACCATCAGGAATGCCAAACTTGATGCCAGAGAGTCGGAACTCTCTACTAGCTTGAATAAACATCAACAGAAGCACCAAACGCGATGAGCATTTGTTACGGTTATCAAAACTTTTAATCCCTTTGTGCTTTTCCTCGCACATTTTCTTTTCCCACACAACGAATTCCTGAATATTTGAGCAGAAATACTAGGTTTCTCCACTGGCGTCCAATAAGTGTTGAAACAGCACATAATTCAATTCATTGCATACGGGGCTAATCTGGTCTGACCTTACCCACCCCAGTGGCCAAGCAGCTCTATGGAGACTGGGAGGTGTTTCAATTTATTGTAGCGTATGTTGAAAGAAGACACCTGATAATACAGCTACAAGCAAACAAGCAGAAGCAAAATGATAATAATGTATTTTCTTGTTTACAACAGAATGTCAGATATTATCACACTGCTTTCTAAACTGAACGCCTCCAATCCCTCTTGACGGACGCTATTGCCGAGTGGTTAACACCCTTCGACTTAATCCAGTGAAGTCGGGGGTTTGAATCTCGGCGGCGTCTGGTGAGTTAAGGAGGGGGATTTTTTGCGATCTCCCAGGTCAACTTCAAGTGCAGACCTGTCAGTGCCTTCATTTCCTTCGTGTATAGACACATGCCGATGATACAAATACGCACGTTAATGATCCCGTCATTCAGATTAGAGCTCGATGGGTTACGTAAACACGTCATTGACATGCAGCAGCCTTCATGGTGGGCATGAAAACGGTCGAATACATAAAATATCACCGCTGGTGAACCTCGGAACTTACTGACTAACTAAAAAAAGATAATCACCCCCAAAACACACACACACCACACACACACACCACACCACAAACCACAACACAACAACACATTAGCAGCCACAAGAAGCACTTTCTGGGTTTTTTGTCAGTGGACTAAGCAGATTCAATTGTTATTGCATCTTGTTATCATTTCACAGTCACTATGATGATATTTTTCTCTGTGGGGAGGGAGATTTAGAGTGACCAAGCTAGGAGTGAACCACAAACCCATTCCTCCGTCCTCTTCCGTAGTGGTGGTGGTGGTGTCTGTGCCTATCACTGGGGCATAGAATGGACAGTGAGTCTTCCGTCTTGTCTGTATACCAGTCAGTCCTGTCTACCTATCTATCTGT
>CM060333.1:53433982-53436482 GCA_030674155.1 Stramonita haemastoma
GCGTAGGCGCGCAGAATATCTTGCGCAGACGTTAAAAGCCTGTTCCACCTTTCGGAAGAGTAGACCATTTCGTGCCGGTAGGGACAAATGAAATTAAAAAATAACAGCTTCAGGCATTGGTGTCGAGTTTAAACACCATCAACGAAGTCGGAATGCAGTTACCTAAATAGTGGGGACAAAAAATGTAGAATACACAAAAAAATCTCAGTTTGGTGAGTGAACCTGGAGCTCTAGCTGAGGAACGAAAGAAAGGACCCTCACAAAAAAGACCCCCCCAAAAAAAAACAACACAACAACAACAACAAAAAAAAGACAAAATAAAGGTGGGGAACTCATGTGACCTGGAATGCAGAGAGCTGTGAGGAGGGAGAAGGAGGAGGTGGGGGCCATGGCGGCCGGAGAACAGTGAGAGTTGTTGGCCCTGGGTATGTGGAGGTGACAGGAGTGGTTGCGGGAGCACTGGGACCTTACAACAACCATCTCCTCCTCGCTGAACGCCTGCCTGCAGTCTGATGAGGCGTTGAAGCTGCACACACATTGTACCAGTGTCGTTATGATGATAAAGATGATGATGATGATGGTGATGATGATGATGAGGATGATGATGGTGATGGTGATGGTGAACCAACCCACCAACCACCCACTAACCACCCACTTAACAACCAACCAGCCAGCCAAACAACCAGCCAACCTACCAACCCACCGACCCACTTACCCACCAACCAACCAACCAACCCACCCACCGACCCACCCACCCACTTACCCACCAACCAGCCAACCAACCCACCTACCCACCCACCAACCCACCCAACCAGCCTACCTACCTACCCACCCACCCAACCATGCAACCAACTAACCAACCCACCCGCCCACCCACCCACCGTCCCACCCACCCACCAACCAACGAACCCACCCACCAACCAACCAACCCACCCACCCAACCCACTCACTCACCCACCCACCCACGCAAACACCTACCCACCCACCCACCCAATCAACCAACCCACTCACCCACCCAACCAACATATTCATCCACCCACCCACCAACCAACCAACCCACTCACCCACCCACCCAACCCATTTACTCACCCACCCACCCACCCACCCACCAACCAACTAACCAACCCAGCCAGCCGACAGCTAGACTCCAGTCTCTCCCTCACCTGCAGCAGTGCAGCAGAGAGCAGGTTTCCCCATCACTCCCGTTGCCGCATTGCCCAAACACATCCCGGGGTTTGAACCCGTGGTACGCCTCCACCACAGCCAGCCGTTCCCCGGGGCCACAGGTCAACGTGTGACTGGAAGAACCGCAACTGTCGTCTGCTGAGCTGCTGCAGGCTTCTGAGATCAGGTACCTTGGGTTCGAACCTAGAGAGGTGACAGGATTTTTTTGTGTGAGTGTGTGTGTTAGATAGAGAGGGTGGTGGTGGTTGTGGTTGTGGTGATGGTGGTGGTGGTGGTGGTGGTGGTGGTTGTGATGGTGATGATGATGATGATGATGATGATGATTATAGCGATGCTGGTGGTGGTTTGGTGGTGGTGGTGGTGGTGGTGGTGGTGGTAGTGGTGAAGAAAATGATAATAGTCATGGTGGTGGTGGTGGTGATGAGAATGATGAGGAGGAGGAGGAAGAGGAGGAAGAGGAGGAGGAGGAGGAGGAAGAGGAGGCGGAGGAGGAAGAGGAGGAGAATGAGGAAGGTAGCAATCTTTACTTTCAATGGCTACATGATTTGTACGTTTGTAATACTTTTTATGACTTTCAAAACTCCTTTATGGATAGATAGGTAGATAGGTAGGTACAGCGGTAGGTAGGTAGGTACGTATGTAGGTAGATAGGTAGTTGGATCGGAAGGTAGGTAGGCACGTAGGTATTTTTGTAGATAGGTAGGTAGATAGGTAGATAGATAGGTACAAAGGTAGCAGGTATATAGTTAGGTAGGCAGTCAAGTAGGTAGATAGGTAGGTACGCATCTAGGCAGGCTGATAGGTAGAAGGGTAGGCAGATAAGATATCCTAGCTAGGTAGGTAGACCCCTCCCCACCCCCGCCCCCCCACCGCCCCCCCACTAGCGCTCTCTCTCTCTCTCTCTCTCTCTCTCTCTCTCTCTCTTCTCTCTCTCTCTCTCCTCTCTCTCTCTCTCTCTCTCTCTCTTTAATTATAACCAGTGTATCTCCTGACATGAATGTCTGGTCGGTTAAGGATTATGTGTTTGTTGAATACATATCTATCTCTTTTGTCTGAAATAAGTATCCATGTACCCTGTGGGGATTACGCATTTGTTGAATGTATTGTTGAATGTATCTCCTTTTTACAACCATAGGTTGAACTTTTATTCTTGGTGATGGTGATGTTGTCTTTCCTTGTTGTTGCTTTCTTTTCTCTTTGCTTTTTGGCTTTTCTCCTGTTTTGGCAGGATTTCTCTTTCCTTTTTTCCCCTCTATTTCCTAATCAGGGCAAGGGCCGGATGAAAAAAAGTATGTAAATGCTTACTCTGTTACCC
>CM060333.1:53443982-53446482 GCA_030674155.1 Stramonita haemastoma
ATAAATATGAAAAAACGAAGAATACAGAGACCAGGGAAAACACAACAACAACAACAACAACAACAACAAACAACAACACAACAACAACAACATATGGAGCTAATTTCCTGACCTTGTGCTTGGTGAGGTATCGCGAGAAGTATCCCGCAGAAAACTACGGAGATGACGTAGCATGACGTTTTACACCTCGCACATTTCCTCTTTTCCCACGGCATCCTAACGTCACACCTACTGACGTCAAGATGACGTCATAAACTACACTCACAACACCCAACGAGCTTCACAGTGACGATACATTGAGTAGAGCACATTTTATAAAGTGGATATCACTTTGTGCCCCTCCCAAAAAAAATGGAGAGATGAAGCGATAAATTACTTTCGGTGAAATTCTGTCTTCTCTTTGTGGTTGTTGTTGAAGGGAATTGTGCTAAGCTTTGTTGTGGTCTGTCTGTCTTTGTGTCACATTTCTGAGGGGGTGTTGTTGTTGTTTGGGTTTTCGGTCACATTGTCTCCTGTCTACTTCACAGCCCACACACTACACACAACACAGTCCGTTCTTTCAGCTGAAGGGAAAAGAAAGTACAGGCTTTGTCTGCATGGTGTGGTTTTTCATCTCTTTCGCTTTGAGATCTGCAACAGCGAAAAAAACAATATGAACAAATCATAAGAATTACTAATAGCAACAAAAAGCATAATCATTCAAGGGTAAATAACGACTGAATGCTTGGAACACAAAGCCTTCCAAAAATGTGACAGGCTTCTGTTCTTATTCTCTTACAGTCCAGCATTTACTTTTTCATTGTTCTGTTCTTAAAGAATTTGTATACAGAGAAGAGGGCTGACACGATATCAACAATGTGGTGACGTTCAAAATGTATTATAGGATTCTTGGCAATATATAACATCAACTGCTGAAATCATATGTCATTGAACAGTGGGAAGTTAACTATAGTCTTTCCCGGGACCCTGTAAACTCCCGTCTGTTTTTCATCACTAGTTTTCTTATAAAGGCTGGCTTGTCTAAATCACCTGGTAGTGAGTAGACATTAAACCAAGAAAACAAACAAAAATCCCCCCAACCGTGGGCAATTATGATAATAAAAAAGCAACAACAAAAACAAATACAGAAGAGCAGGAAGGAGGAAAAAGAGCACTATCAATGACCAGAACAACACTGCTTGTACTGCTCTATTACTAGAAGTACAGATTTTCCCCAATAACAGATGATGTCCTGACTCCTGTTAGCATCTTACAATTACAGAAAGTTCATTGAATAAAAACCCCAGAAAGAGCAAAGGAAGAGTATATATATATATATATATATATATATATATATATATATATATATATATATATATATATATATATATATATATATATATATATATATATATATATAACTGCAACACTTAATTCCAAAAGAATCTCTCATCATTTTTTTGTATGCAAATAAAAACTAATTATACATATTTTGAATTTTCTAACCCATCTTTCTCGACCCACAAACTAATTTAATGATGAGGTGTTCTTATTCGTGAACATTTTTTTCCATCAAAAGAAAGGCAAAAAAGAAAAAAAGATCAACAACTCACCTGTTTTCTGTCATGGTACCAGTGGAGTAAACTGTGTCCACACGGTGACCCTTACTCCAAGCACTGCATGATTTCTTTTTCTTTTTCCCTTTTCAGTCCCTACATCGGAAATATCGGCTGGGGGGGTAATTTAATCACAACAACAACAAATTTTCTGTGTTTCTTTTTTTCTTGTTCTTTTTTTCTAAAGAAGAAATGCCGTACGTCTTTACACACAGTAAGCAAACGTCTCAGATAAAATGGTCAGCGCTTCTCTCTCTCTCTCTCTCTCTCTCTCTCTCTCTCTCCCCTCTCTCTCTCTCTCTCTCTGTAGGTCAGACTAGATCGACTCTGTTTCTTGCTTACAGGCAGAGAGGAAAGGGAGAGAAGAGGAGAAGGGTTATTGGACCGTTGTAACCTTCTTGTGAAGGTCTCCTTGCCGAGTCACTGTCGTCTGCTTCCTCCTTCACGCTTAGCTCCCTGACCGGTTTTTTTTTTTTTTCAAAGTTGCCGTGTTGTGTTCATAGTTACTTTTCTTTTCTCTATTATCGCCCCTCCCTCCCTCCTTTTTCTTTTCTTCTTTTTGGAGAGAAGTGTGACTGGGAGTGTGGACACTTGGGTGTCATGTGACCAACGCGTGTTGGCTCCCGCTTTCTGGGTATTATTTCTGTCAAAGTTTAGCTCCAAAGGGTTTTTAGTTACCAGGGGGTGGGGGAGGGGGTCCCTCAGTCAGTATCCGGCTGAATGTATGATATAATCTGTCAAACACACACCTGTCTGGTTGACTCAAGCTTTGTACTCATGAAGCTTCCACACACAGTTAAATACGTTACATGATTAGTTTTGTACCCTTGTGTGTGCACAGACTCGCTTTTTTCACACATGTGCACGCACACACGTCCGCACGCACACACGTGTATGGATGGACT
>CM060333.1:53451094-53473594 GCA_030674155.1 Stramonita haemastoma
AAAACCACACAAAAAACCCGACCGATGGCAAAAAATGGCTTGAAAGCATCCTTTGTATCCAAAACTTTCAGCGACCCCCTGAGATTAAAACCCCACGATGTCAGGGCCCCCAAAGGAATTAAATTTAAATGGTCTTACCGTGGGGCTATTGTTTTTACCTGCAGGTTCGATTCTACCTTTTTTGCCCCTCAGAGCTACAAAAACGAGAGAGAAAAAGCGAGTGATACACAGAGTCGTTTCAGGCCACAGGCCCAACGGACACCCTCCCCCCTGTGGTTAAGCTTTCCCATTCAATCCTAGGGGCCCATGAAGTCTTAGGTTCCAATCTGGGGTAGCATTGGAATGAAAGGTAGTGATTTTTCACATATTCCAGGTCAACTTCAAGTGCAGAACTGCCGTGTCTTTTCCTTGTTTTTCCCGGGGTTTAAAAAAATTTGTCAGTGTTTTGGTGGGGATGCGGAAACACGAAGATACCCCCCTATATCGTCAAATCAGATTGGGCTACCTTCATGGGGGCAAAAACGTCGCATACAGAAAAATCTCACGTTGGTAACCTGGGGTTCTAGCCGAGGTACGAAAAAAAAATATGAAAAAACAAAAAATTTTACAGAGCAGGGAACAACAAAAAACAACAAACAACAACAACAACAATATGGAGCAATTTTTCCCTGATTTTTGTGCTTGGTGAGGTATCGCGAAAAAAGTATCCCGCAGAAAATACGGAGATGACGTGCATGACGTTTTAACCCCTCGCAATTTTCCTTTTTTCCCACGGCACCCTAACGTCAACCCCTATGACGTCAAGATGACGTCATAAAAAACACTCAAAACCCCCAACGAGTTTCCAGTGACGATACATTGAGTAGAGCACTTTTAAAAAGTGGAAAATCACTTTGTGCCCCTCCCAAAAAAAAGGAGGATGAAGCGATAAATTATTTTTGGTAAAATTCTGTTTCTTTTGTGGTTTTTTTGTTAAAGGGGGATTGTGCTAAGCTTTGTTGTGGTCTTTGTCTTTGTGTCACTTTTCTGAGGTTTGGTTTTTTGTTGTTTTTGTTTGGGTTTTGGGTCACTTGTCTCCTGTCTACTTCACAGCCCACACACAACACAACACAGCCTTCTTTCAGCTGAAGGGAAAAAGAAAGTACAGGCTTTGTGGGGATGGTGGGGTTTTTTCATCTCTTTGTTTGAGTCTGCAACGCGAAAAAAAACAATATGAACAAATCATAAGAATTATAATAGCAACAAAAAGCATAATCATTCAAGGGTAAATAACGCTAAAATGCTTGGAACAAAAACCCTTTCCCCAAAAATTGACAGGCTTCTGTTCTTATTCTCTTACAGTCCGCATTTACTTTTTCATTTTTCTGTTTTAAAGAATTTGTATACAGGAAGGGGCTGACCGTATCAACAATGTGGTGCCCTTAAAAATGTATTATGGATTCTTGGCAATTAAAACTCAAATGCTGAAATCATATGTCATTGAACAGGGGGAAGGGTAACTATAGCTTTCCGGGACCCGTAAAACTCCCGTCTGTTTTTCATCACTAGTTTTCTTAAAAGTGGCTTGTCTAAATCACCTGGTAGTGAGTAGACATTAAAAAAAGAAAACAAAAAAAAATCCCCCCAACCGTGGGCAATTTGATAATAAAAAAGCAAAACAAAAACAAATACAGAAGGCAGGAAGGAGGAAAAAGAGCCTATAAATGCCCCGAACAACACTGTTGTACTGCCTTTACTAGAGTACAGATTTTCCCCAATAAAGATGATGTCCTGCCCTGTTAGCATCTTTTTAATTTCAGAAAGTTCATTGAAAAAAAACCCCGAAAGGCAAAGGAAGAGTATATATATAAAAAATTATTATATAAAATATATTATATATTTTATATTTATTATATATAATTAATATAAATTTTATATATATATATATATATATTAACTGCAACACTTAATTCCAAAAGAAAATTTTCATCATTTTTTTTTTGCAAATAAAAACTAATTATCATATTTTGAAATTTTTTTAACCCTCTTTCTGCCCACAAACTAATTTAAAGATGGGGGGTTTTTTTATTTGTGAACATTTTTTTTCCTCAAAAGAAAGGAAAAAGAAAAAAAAGATCAAAACTCCCTTTTTCGTCAAGGTACCCGTGGGGTAAACTGTGTCCACCGGGGACCCTTTCTCCAAGCCACTTTTATGATTTCTTTTTCTTTTTCCCCTTTTTGTCCCTACTCGGAAATTCGGTGGGGGGGGGGGGGAATTTTAATCACAAAAAAAAACAAATTTTCTTTGTTTTTTTTTTCTTGTTCTTTTTTTCAAAGAAGAAAAAAGCCTAGGCCCCTTTCCACGTAAGAAAAAAGTTCGAAAAAATTTTGGTAGCGTTTCTCTCTCTCTCTCTCTCTCTTTCTCCCCCTCTTTTTTCCCTCCCCCTCTCTTCTCTCTCTTTTAGGTGGGGCTAGTTTGACTTGTTTTTTTCTTACGGCCCCGAGGGGAAAGGGAGAGAAGAGGGAAAAAGGGTTTTTTTGGACCTTTTTTTAACCCCTTTTTGGGAAGGTCCCTTGCCCGGGCATTTTTGTCTGCTTCCTCCTTTCCCCTTTTTCTCCCTGACCGGTTTTTTTTTTTTTTTTTTTAAAATTGCCTGTTGTGTTCATAGTTTTTTTTTTTCTTATTTTTCGCCCCTCCCTCCCCCCTTTTTCTTTTCTTTTTTTGGAAAAAAAAATGTGACGGGGGGTGTGGACACTTTTGGGTGTCATGTGACCAAAAGCGTGTTGGCCCCGCTTTTTTGGGGGTTTTTTCTGGGGAAAGTTTAGTCCAAAGGGTTTTTAGTTACCGGGGGGGGGGGGGGGGGGCCCGTCAGTTTTCCGGCTGAATGTACCATAATCCCTACTCATACCTACATACTCATACATATACTACATTACATACCATAACATACATACATACCTACATACATACATACATACATACCTACATACATACTACATACATACCTACTACATACATACATCTACATACATACATACATACATACTAAACCTACATACATACATACATACATACATACCTACATACTATTACATACATACATACATACCTACATACATATGTACATACATACCTACATACATACATACTAATACCTACATACATATGTACATACATACTCATACATACATACCTACATACCTACATACTATGTACATACATACCTACATACATACATACTACATACCTACATACATATGTACTACATACTACATACATACATACCTACATACCTACATACATATGTACATACTATACTACATACATACATACATACATACCTACATACATACCTACATACATACCTACATACATACCTACATACATACCTACATACATATGTACATACTATACTACATACATACATACATACATACCATACATACATACATACTACATACATACCTACATACATACTACATACATACATACATACATACCTACATACATACCTACATACATACATACATACCTACATACATACCTACATACATACCTACATACATACCTACATACATACCTACATACATACCTACTACATACATACTACATACATAATACATACATACATACATACATACTACATACATACATACCTACATACATACATACACATGCATACATACCTACATACATATGTACATACATACATACATACATACATACATACATACATACATACATACATACATACATACATACATACATACATACATACATACATACGGGATAGCTTAGTGGTCAGAACATTGCGCTCTCAATTTGACGACCCGGGTTCGATTCCGTTCGAGGAGATTTTCCTCCTGGAGTTAACATCAGTGCTGACTCCACTCTCCCCAAAAGTCCTCGGATGAGACTACAAACCGAGGCCCCGTGTGTGAACGTACGCAGAACATCTTGCGCACACATTAATCCTATTCCGCTTTTCGTAAGAGTAGGCCATCGTGTACCGGTGGGAACAGACGACATTTACAAAACTGCAAACACACGGGGACTGAATGTTAAAAAAAGCACAAGAGCTCTTATCCCATTATCCCCAATATAAAAGAATAAAATAAAATAAAGAAAATGCATTACACAACACATACATACATACATACATACATACATACATATCATACATAATACCCATCACCAACATACATACATACATACATACATACTACATACATCATACATACATCATACATACATACATACATACACTCTACATACATATACATACACATAAATACGTACACACACATACACACATACATACATACATACATACATACATACATACATACATACATACACATCATACACACATACATCATACATACGTAGATTACATACATACTTAATACATTACACACATACACACATACATTCTCACCATATGGTATGGCAATTACAAGAGTTGGCTTAATTTTCACACAAATACATCTCACACCACAGCACACACCACACACACACACACAACACACACACACACACACACACACACAACACACACTACACACATATATACACAAGCACACCCTACACACCACCACACACACACACACAAACACACAAACACAAACACACACACACACACACACACACCACACACACACACACACACACACACACACACACACACCAAGCAAGCAAGCAAGCAAGCAAGAGCAAGCAAGCACGCGCACGTATGCACATATAGACTGCCAAGGTCACTTACCTAATTTTCCCTTCTAATTCATCTTGATAGAATCATATGACCTTTGTATGAACTGTTTTGTAACGTACAGTGTTGTATTACACTGTACTGTGATGTGGAACTTTGTATTGTTGTATTGTATTTTTTATTGTATTGTATTGTATTGTATTGTAATTGTATGGCTATGGTATGTTATGGTATAGTATGGAATGGTATGGTATGGTATGGTATTGTATGGTATGGTGTGGTATGGTATGGTATGGTATGGTGTGGTATGGTGTGGTATGGTATGGTATGGTGTGGCATGGTATGGTATGGTATAGGAATGTATGGTATGGCATAGAATAGTATTGTATTGTATTTATCGTATTGTATGGCATGGTATAGTGTGGTATAGTATAGTATTGTATTGTTGTGTTGTGTTGCGTTGCATTGTATTGTATTGTATCGTGTTGCATTGCATTGCATTGTATTGTATCGTGTTGTATTGCATTGTATTGTATTGCATTGTATTGCATTGTGTTGAGTTGTATTGTATTGCATTGTACTGTATTGCTTTGCATTGCATTGTATTGTACTGTACTGTACTGTACTGTACTGTACTGTACTGTACTGTACTGTACTGTACTGTACTGTACTGTACTGTACTGTACTGTATTGTATTATATTGTATTGCATTGTGTTGTATTGTGCCGTGTTGCATTATATCGTATAACACACTTCTTTACTTAAACTAGTTTTCCTGTCCTGAAAAGAGGGCTTCTCTCCCCGTGGACAGCGCATCGCCACACGTGCAGCGCCATCCATTTCTTTTCTAAAAATGTTCCTGCCTATATATCCAGTTATTTTTCCCTATCAGAATGACTTTTTTGGGAGGAGAACTTTGCCTTGAGACAGCTTTCTTTTTGCTGTGGTTTCGTTTACGTGAGGTGGATCGGTTTTGGGGGGAGTGGAGTCAGCACTGATGTTAATTCCAGAGGAATAATCCCCTCCACCGGGAATCGAACCCGGGTCGTCAAATTGCCAGCGCAATGTTCTGACCACTAGGCTATATCTCGTCCCTCAAAGGCCCTGTGTGTTGTGTGTGTGTGTGTTGTGTGTGTGTGTGTGTGTGTGTGTGTGTGTGTGTGTGTGTGGGTGTGTGTGTGGTGTGGGTGTGTGGGTGTGGGGGGGGGGTGTGGAGGGGGGGGGGGGTGCAGTCAGTATAAATAACACCCCCACCTTCCGGAAATTCTGTCTAGGAATTCCCTCTGGTCTGCCCCTCTCTCTGTTTCTGCCCTGTTTCCTTTCCCTGTCTGCTACCTCTTTCCTGTCTGTTTTCTGCATTCCTGGTCCATTCTCCTGCCCTTTCCTCATACAGACTTAAAAAGATAGCCATTCCTTCCCACGCCGAAGTCGGATGTGCTGGGCCTGACTTGTCAGGTGCTTAAAGGCAGCGCAATATTTATTTTGCTTGTCCAAAGAAGAAGCAAAAGAAGAAAGAGGTGCTTCATAACATGACCAGATATAAATGACAAACGACAGACGTTACAGCCGTGTGGTTAAGATAACACGACTTCAATCCCAATGAAGAAGAAGAATTGCGAAGGAGAGGAAAAGGAGGAGAAAAAGAAGAAAGGAGGAGGAGGAGGAGAGAGAAGAAGAAGAAGAAGAAGAAGAAGAAGAAGAAGAAGAAGAAGAAGAAGAAGAAGAAGAAGAAGAAGAAGAAGACAAAGCAAAGGCAAGGCAAATTCTTTTATTTCGAGGATAATGAATAAGCACTCGAGCGCTTTTTTACATCCAGTACACGCCCTTATCAGGGATAAGATCAAGTAAGAAAAAAACCTCTTCAAACTAAACAACAACAATAATAATGATTCAAATACCAAGAGCAAGAAACCATACGAAGTAGCAAACAACAAACAAGAAATGAAGAAAGAATTACAAAATAAGGTAATAAAAATGCACTTATTCAGAAACAAAAATAAGAAATAAAAATCAAAAAATGATTTTGATGTAAAAATAAAAAGCGCTAATAATAAGAGCAAACAAGAAACTATAATGAGGTAAACAACCGAAAACATCAATCAAGCACCATCTATCCAAATAATAACAACAATATAACAACAACAACAACAACACACAACAACAACAACAACAACAATAATAATAATAATAATAATAATAATAATAATAATAATAATAATAATAATAATAATAAAATAATAATAATAATAATAATAATGATAATGATGATGACGATATGATGATGATGATGATGATGATGATGATGATGATGATGATGATGATAATGATAATAATAATATAATAATAATAATAATAATAATAATAATATAATAATAATAATAAATAATAATAATAATAATAATAATAAAATAAGAGAAGAAGAAGAAGATGATGATGAAGAAGTCGAAGATGATGATGAAGAAGATTATGATCATGATGATGATCATGATCATCATCATGATCACCGTCATCATCAATAATAATAATAACAACAACAACAACAACAATAACAATAACAACAGGAACGGGTCAATAGCCAAAACAAACCAAACAAAAACCCCAAAGCAAAAAACCCAAACAACTGAATTGAAGCTTAGACAGAAAAAAGAGATAAACGAAAAAGAAGAAAATAGAAAGACAGACAAATTCAGGTGAAATCCCTGTGAGGGCAAGATGTTGGTCTAGATGTCCAGTATTGTGGACAGAGCCCCCCCCCCCCCCCCACACACACACACACTGACCACAGGATGACACGTGTTTGATCCTATCACACCGTCACCACAAGTCCCTGACCCTGGGGCTATTGGTGACCTTCAACTTTCGGGTCACTGCAAATCGATATTGGTGTTGTTGGCTTTGATTTTTAAACTGTAGTGGTTGCTAACACAAGTACGTCTCTGTCTGTGTGTTTGTCTGTATATCTGTGTGTCTGTATGTCTGTCG
The DNA here is from genome assembly GCA_030674155.1 of Stramonita haemastoma. Classification (NCBI taxonomy): domain Eukaryota; kingdom Metazoa; phylum Mollusca; class Gastropoda; order Neogastropoda; family Muricidae; genus Stramonita; species Stramonita haemastoma. The sequence continues at coordinate 53,458,765 of CM060333.1, forward strand.
GTCGATCTGTCTGTCTGTCCGTCTGTCTGTCTGTCTAACTGTCTGTCGCTTGTCTCCCTAACTGTCTGTCTGTCTGTTTCTTTCTTGCATTTGGATGATGTCACGGATTTTTTCCCATCACTCATACATTTATTTTATATTTATACCACTTTATGTCACAGCAGATTTCTCTGCGTGAAATTCGGGCGGCTCTCCCCGGGGATAGCGTGTCGCCACAAGTGCAGCGCCTACCCATTATTGTTTTCCCCTCAGGGATGGTGTCTAAACACAACACCTGTGTACATGCGGGTTTTTTTTTAATGTCATCCGCTCCTACCGGCACACGATGGCCTGCTCTTCCGAAAGGCGAAACGGATTTTAGCGTGTGCGCAGATGTTCTGCGTGCGTTCGCACACGGGACCTCGGTTTATAGTCTCATCCGAATGACTATGAAATTCAGTTCGATTTTTTCGTCAAACTGGGAAGAAAGGGCGAGCTAGGTACGAACCCAGAAACTCGCGGTTTACATATTATTGGCAGGCGAACGTTCTTAAACTATCCTGCCACCGTCCTTCCAATTGATATGTGTAGTTTGTTTGGTATTGCTTTGCCTTTTTATAGACTTTCTATTGTTGGTTTCTTTTTTCTTTCTTTGTTTTTTGTTTTTTCTTTTTGGCCCCCGAGGGCTGGTTGTAAAAAAAAAACATGTTTGCATATGCCATTACCCTCTTTAAATAAAATCCATTCAATTCAATTTTTGTCTCTGGCTGTTTCTGTCTGTCTCTCTTTGTGTCTATCTGCCTGTCTGTCTGCCTGTCTCTCTCTCTCTCTATATATATTATATATATATATATACACACACTCTGAACATCACTTCAAATCTCTTTCATAAGCCCTGAGTACACCACATTTTGACATTTAAAAATGTCCTAGAAAAGGCAAAATTGAGAAATACTTTAGTCCCGAAGTCAGAATGCAGCTACTTTCATGGTGGGCAAAACCATCGCATGTACAAAAGCTCGCTCTAAGTGATCCTCAGAGCTCTGAGGAACGAAAAAAAGATATACTTACTAGTGAATTAAGGCTGGGGATTTTTACAATCTCCCAGATCAACTTCAAGTGCAGGCCTGCCAGTACGTTAATTCCCTTAGTGTATATATAACATTTAGAAGATTAACTATTCACGTTAAAGATCCCGTTATCCATGTCAGTGTTGGTGGTAACGGAAACACACAGATACCCAGCATACATCCCCGAAGATGAAATGCGGCTTCCTTCACTGTGGAGAAAAATGGTCACAACACAAAGTCTCACCATTGATCACCTCGAGCTCTAGCCCAGATAGGAAAAACGATTGTTCTTTGGTGCGACTATCTGCGGTGTTGTTCTTAATGTTTGTATTTATTTTATGTATTTATTATCTTATTTCTTCTTTTTTATATCGAGGATTTGATTTGATTTGATTTGTGTAATTCTTTTATATCGAGGATAATGGGATAAGCACTCTTGTGCTTTTTTACATCTTTTTAAAAAATTTTTTATATTCTTTTATATTGAGGATAACAGAATAAGCAATCATGTGCTTTTTTTCATTCGGTCCCCGTGTGCATGCAGTTTTGTAAATCTTGTCATCTGTTCCCACCGGCACACAATGGCCTACTCTTACGAAAAGCGGAACAGGATTTAACGTGTGCGCAAGATGTTCTGCGTGCGTTCACACACGGGGCCTCGGTTTAAAGTCTCATCCGAAGGACTTTGGGGAGAGTGGAGTCAGCACTGATGTTAACTTAATGTGTTGGGGTGTATGTGTGTGTGTTTTCTGTGTGTGTGTTTCTTTGTGTGTGTGTTGAGGTGGTGGGGGGGGGAAGGGAAGGGGGAGGGTGTTAGGGGGAATTGATTTTTGGGAATGCTGTTTGTGTTTGACATTGTGTCAGTCATAAGTAAAGTTACGTCCCTTACAGTTCGACCGGTGGAATGCGCTACCTAAATGCTACCTAAATATCTGGAATGATAAGAACATGGCCATCAGCTTCAAGATCAGACTGATGTGTTCCCTGATCATGTCAATAATGATTATTTTGTACGCATGTGAAACATGGACCATAACAGCAGACATTGAAAGAAGGATACAGGCAATGGAGATGAGATGCTTTCGCAAACTCCTTGGCATTTTATACAGAGATCACATCACTAATGAAGAAGTGAAAACTAGAATAAAAATGCCATCGGTCCATATGAAGAGCTCCTGACTACAGTGAAAAAACACAAGCTAAAGTGGTACGGGCACGTCGCACGATCATCTGGACTGGCCAAGACAGTCCTTACAGGGAACAGTAGGGGAGGGAGATGAAGAGGCAGAAGAGGAAATGATGGGAAGACAACATCAGAGAGTGGATAGGCCTTGGGTGGAGCGATCTACTACGGAGGGCGGAGGACCGTGGGGAGTGGGGGAATCTGGTTGCAAAATCTTCAGTTGTGCCCCCACGGTCCAAGGGACTACGGACAGGTGAAGGTGAAGGTGAAGAAATGTTGGGGGGGGAAACACAAGATGCATGCGCGAAAATCTCACCTTGGAGGTGATGAAGGGGGAGTGGTTGGAAAGTGTAAGGTAGATTCAAACACCCTTTTTTTTTTTTTTTTGGGGGGGGGGGGGGGGGGAGGATAGCCTCGTGCCTGTGATCTTAGGCCCCGATCGAGCCACCAGGGTGGCGATTTTTTTTTTAGGAGATTTTACCTTGGAGTTAACATCAGTACTGACTTCACCCCCCCCCCCCCCCCTAAAGTTCTGAGCATGAGGCTTTAAATCGAAGCCCCGTGCACAAACACAAACAGAACATCGTGTGCACACGTTTAAAACCCGTTCCACCTTTCGGAAGAGTAGGCCATTTCGGTTGAAATTTGTACCCACGACTTCATGGACCTATGGGATTGAAGTCGAATGGTCTTAACCATTCGAATGTGTGTCCGTCTGACGAAAAATATTTATGTTCAGTGCAACTAAACATAAACAAAGGAGGGAAGGTGGCAGGATGGTTAAGACGTTCGCCTGCCAATATGTAAACCGCGAGTTTCTGGTTTGTACCCAGCTCGCCCTTTCTTCCCAGTTTGACGAAAAAATCAAACTGAATGTCAAAGTAATTCGGATGAGACAATAAACCGAGGTCCCGTGTGCGAACGCACGCTGAACATCTTGCGCACACGTTAAAATCCCGTTCGCCTTTCGCAAGAGCAGGCCATCGTGTGCCGGTAGGAGCTGATGACAAAATTAAAAAAAATCCAGCATGCACACAGGTGTCGTGTTTAGACACCATCCCTGAGGGAAAAATATAATGGGTAGGTGCTGCACTTGTGGCAACGCGCTCTCCCCGGGAAGAGCAGCCCGAATTTCACGCAGAGAAATCTGCTGTGACATAAAGTGGTATAAAAATAAAATAAAATAAACTTTTGAAGACAAGGAGGTAGGCTGAGAAAACCACTAAACGATACGTTCTTTCAAAATGAAGGAAAGAATAACAAATGAATGAATAAATGGTCTTTATTTTCAATCACCCACTAAAAAGCATCAACATTCATTTATAATTGGGTCAGTGCCCTGATTACAGACTACAAGAATAAAATTAAAGCTGTGATTTAAAAAATGAGAATACGAAGAAACAAGAAAGACTACCACACAAAAAAAGCTGAATAAATAACACACATATCATATTCATTTCCAACTAACTTTTAAGATAACGCCAATTAATATAAAGTTTCCAACACAGTATATAAAACATACATGCTAATTAAAACAACAACCCATAAACCACAACTGACACAGACAGTAATATTAAGACACGTAGACTCTATATTGATTATTGATAGGTGAGATGAAGAAAACAATAAACAAGGAACAAATTGTATTTATAAAGGGTTATAGTATGTACGCATAACGAGAACTTTTTTTTTTTTTTTTTTTTTTACAAAGTAATAAAATTGCAATAAGAAACTTAAGGAAACAGAAGAATGAAGCATCAAAATACATACAGTAATTCTAATCTTAAATGCCTAATACAAATAAATTGCCAGTTGCTTATTAGTGCATTCGTTAGTAGATGACATAAGTATACAAAGTTTTAATATGGAAAGACGCCTCATTTATTTTTGCGGTTTTAGCTAACTTCTGAGATCATTGAATATAGGACAATTTAATACAAAATAAACTTAATCTTTTACAGACCATTTACATAATTATAAGACAAAGATGATCTGCATTACAGTGTTGTCTGTATCGAAGATTATGAACAAACAACTCAGACACCTCAAATCTTGACATGACATGTTTAAGATGTCTATCCATATTCATGACAAATATACAGGAATTTTACCTAATAAGGAAAACTGCTTGTACAAACTAAAACGAACAGTCTTCTGAATATGATTCGAACATTCCTGCCACCTACAATCTATCCATCTAGTGCGAAGTACCCGATAAACCCAGTTATATAATCTACTTCCTGATTCACCCATACATAAGCAAAGCTGGACTCATATAATGTAATCCTCATTTTTGACACCCGGTTTATTTTCCCTTCTTGCATCTAAATTGTGTAACATATAACATGCTTTCTTTGGTAACCTATGATATTCATAGGCATTATTTTCATCCAATAAGAAACACATCTTACAATGAAATTCACAATGATTGGATAGCGTTGATTTCTGTATACGCTAGATCGTTAGGTGTTTTCAAAGTGACTCAAATCTTTTCAGTTTAATCAAATTAATTTATTCACAGAGGGATGCAGTCTGAAAGGTCCCGTATTTCAGCTTCATACTGTGTGTGTGTGTGTGTGTGTGTGTGTGTGTGTGTGTGTGTGTGTGTGTGTGTGTGTGTGAGAGAGAGAGAGAGAGAGAGAGAGAGAGAGAGAGAGAGAGAGAGAGAGAGAGAGAGAGAGAGAGGAGAAGAGAGAGAGAGAGAGAGAGAGAGAGAGAGAGAGAGTTTATCATTCTACAGCCTTTAAAACAACAAATCAATATGTATGCATTTATATTCAAAACTCAATAAAATTAAGTGTTCAATAATAATAAAAAAGCTGTAATGATAACACAACAATCATTGTTCCCCATATGTATATATTAAAAGAGAACTGGCAACTACATAAAAGGCAAGTAAAAACACCCACATCAAAAAAAAAAAATTCTGAGAGAGGAGAGAGAGAGAGAGAGAGAGGAGAGAGAGAGAGAGGAGAGAGAGAGAGAGAGGAAGAGAGGGGAGAGGAGAGAGAAGAGAGAGAGAGGAGAGAGAGAGAGAGAGAGAGAGAGAGAGAGAACACTGAACACAGAAAAGTTTTATTGTACATCGGCCTTAGGTTTGAGGAAGGGGGAAGGTAAACATCATCGCGGAAAACATTTCCATCTATTCTACAATTCCAGTTTTGCAAGTACATAAAGTCACACTCAATGTGCTTAGTTGTCATCAACCCCATCATCATTTTCATCAAGTACATAATCACTGCCATCAGTATCTTCATTATCTATATCTGCAGCTGCAGCAAGTATGTCAACATCCCCATCATTACTTTCATCATCTACGTCATCATCATCAAAATCATTCTCTTCATCACCTGCACGAGAGAGAGAGGTTTCAAATCTCCATGACATACAACGTGTAGGTGCTGACGTTCATGCCCACGCTTGAGGCAAAATCGGGATTATCCTCTCTCAGAGTGAACAGGCGACACACGCCCTTCCTCTGCCCCTCAGCAGTGTCGTCATGTGCAAAGGTAAACGCGTCACACAGCAAGTGACGTAGGCAGATGACGGAGCACTGCGGTTTGCTGGTTGGCTGCGTCACTTCGTACAGCTGACGTAGTTTTACTTCTGGGGTGACGTCACGGATAGTTCCGAAAGTGCTTTGTCGATCTGCCCCTGTGGTTTAAAAAAAAGCAAGGTTTTAAAAAGATCACACATGCACACGGAGACAGACAACAACAAAAACAAAAGAGATGCACACGCCTACATGTACGCATGCACGCAAACACACAGATAGAATGATAGACAGACAGACAGATAGATAGATAGATTGGTAGATACATAGATAAACAGATAGATAAACAGGTAGACAGATAGACAGACAGACAACATATGATAGATAGATAGATAGATAGATATAGATAAGATAAAGATAGATAGGAAGAATAGATAGATAGATAGATAGATTAGATGATAGATAGAAAGGCATTGATTTTATGGATGGCCATTATTGTCTCACAGCTTGCTTTCACATATAGGCATAGGTTCCATGAATGAGCATTGTTCCTCATAGCTTGCCTTCACATAATCTTAGTGGCATTGTGCCAACCAGCCAACTAACCAACCCCCAAATACCACTAAATCAAGTACAATAACTAAATAACCAAACCACACCAATCAACCACACCAAACCACACCAATCAATCAACCAACCAAAGCACACCAAAGCAAACAGCCAGGGTTTTGTTCACAGGACCTGTCCATTGTTCGCAGGCCACACCCCTAGGCTGCGGCCACCAGACAGGGTGTGTCCTGCCACGTTTCCTTGGGAAGACATTTGATCTTCTGGACGTTCTGCACCACACAGTTCTGATCGTGTGCAGGGTCGTTGGGTTGCGGGTGCGAGCAATCACTTGCACCAGTTGCTGTAGTTCATCCGAGAGCCGTCAACAGAGGAGCGGAATTGGCCAGAGGTCCAGATGTCATTGTAGGCAGTCCAGACAGTCGTGTCAGACCTAGGGGAGTGGGGATAGTTCAGAGTCAAGCACTTTTATTCAGATTGTATTTATTGTATTGTATTGTATTGTATTGTATTGTATTGTATTGTAGTGCAGTGCAGTGCAGTAAAGTGTAGCGTAGCGTAGCGTAGCGCAGCGCAGGCAAGCGGCAGTGCAGTGCAGTGCAGTGTAGTGCAGTGCAGTGCAGTGCAATGCAGTGCAAGTGCATGCAGTTGTAGTGTAGTGTAGTGTACACCATAAGAATCAATACCAGCACAGCACCTTACAGTGGACACTGGTGGACAGGTCGAAATCACTGACCTCACAGTTGAGGGGGGGGGGGGGGGGGGGGCAAATCATGATCTACAATACTAACACCTTTGAGGATCTGCAACATCAATACCTTTGAAAGAATCTGCAACATCAATACCTTTGAGAGAATCTGCAGCATCGATACCTTTGAGAGAATCTGCAACATCAATACCTTTTCAGAGGACCTACAATATCAATACCTTTGAGAGGATCTGCAACATCAATACCTTTGAGAGGATCTGCAACATCAATACCTTTGAGAGAATCTGCAACATCAACAGCCCAAAGAACAGAGAGAAAGAAGCACTGTCAGAACAGGAACAGCACAGGAATGCAGATTCAAGGAATAAGTCATAAAAGAGCCTTTTACAGAGAACGAACTTGAACAAGGACTCAAACAGCTGCAGGAAGAGAAATCACCAGGAAACGATGGCATTACCAATGAAATGCTGCAAAACCTGGGACCATCAGCAAAAAAGATGCTACTCAAAATCTATGCCAGCTTCAGTACCTCAGTCATTGAGAGATGCTACAATGATCCCAATGTACAATAAGGGCAAACAACAAGGCACAAGCAGACAGCTACAGGCCAACAGGTCTGACCAGCTGTGTTAGGAAGCTCATGGGGAGGTTCATTAACAACACACTGACCTGGTATCTGGAGAAGGAAAGAATCATCTCTGACAACCAGGCTGGATACAGACAGCACAGATCCACTGAGGACCAGGTTGCTTAGGCTGCCCAAGAAATTGAAAATGCACTCCAAGAAAAGAAGCATACCTTTGCAGTCTGGACACACTTAGAAAAGGCATTTGACAAGGTTTGGAAAGACCACCTGAAACTCAAGGTGCATCAAATGGCATCACGTGTAACATGTACAACTGGATCAGCCAGTACCGTACCAACAGGAAGATCATGGCGCAAATTGATAAAATCAACAACCAAACACCAAACAACTAACCAACCAACCAACCAACCCACCAACCAACAACCAACCAGCCAACCCACCAGCCAACCAACCAGCCAACCCACCAGACAAGTCACCACAGACAGCAGTGAAGACCTGCAGACCAAACCCACTCACCTGCCGTTGAAGACGTCACACATGAACTTCACCATGTCCAGGGAATCAATGCTGACCAGGTGACTGCCCCAGCTGGCGCACTCCTCTCTGGCATCTGGCCACGTCTTTCCTCTGGGGCCCAGCTTGATGCAGCTGTTGTGGTGGACATTGGCCACAAACCCGCTGGGACAGCTCGCCATGGCGAGGCCTGTGGGTCCCACAGGGAATCGACTTAACTCCATAGCTGTACCTCTTAAGTAGAAGAGGGCCCTTACTATGCTTGTTGCTGCTCTGATCAGTCTTATCCTGACTGTACTTCTAAAAATGGACATTTAAAAAAGTAAAATATCATAAGTGAAGTTCTAAGGGGAAACACACTTCTTTCCTAAGTCTGTAAACGTGATAAGTGTACCTCTAACGGGAAATACGTTTTTTAAAAGTCTGTAAACGTGATAAGTGTAGCTCTAACGGGGAAATACGTTTTTTTAAAGTCTGTAAACGTGGTAAGTGTAGCTCCAAGGGGAAAAAGTGTTTTCCTCTCTAAATGTGATAAGTGTAGCTCTAAGGGGGGATACGTTTTTTTTCCTAAGTGTGTAAACGTGATAAGTGTAGCTCTAAGGGGAAATACGTTTTTTCCTAAGTGTGTAAACGTGATAAGTGTAGCTCTAAGGGGAAATACGTTTTTTCCTAAGTGTGTAAACATGATAAGTGTAGCTCTAAGGTGAAATACGTTTTTTCCTAAGTGTGTAAACGTGATAAGTGTAGCTCTAAGGGGAAATACGTTTTTTCCTAAGTGTGTAAACGTCATAAGAGAAGTTCTAAGAAAAATAGCTTCTTTATTTAGTCTGCATTTTATTTATTATTTTTATTTATTCTTTATATTCTATTTATTCTTTTCTATCGAGGATAATGGGATAAGCACTCATGTGCTTTTTTACATCAAGTTCCCGTGTGTCTGCTGTTTTGTAAATCTTGTCATCTGTTCCCACCGGCACACAATGGCCTACTCTTTCGAAAAGTGGAACAGGATTTAACGTGTGCGAAGATGGTCTTCGTGCGTTTGCACACGGGACATCGGCTTACAGTCTCATCAGGACTGACGGGGAAAGTGGAGTCAGCACTGATGTTAACTCCAGGGGAAAAATCCCCTCCAACGGGAATCGAACCCGGTGGTCAAATTGAGACAGTATTCATTATCTTTTTATTTAATCTATTTATTCTTTTATAAACTGTAAACGTGTTAAGCATAGTTCTAAAAGGATTTACGACTTCCCCCCCCTAAATCTGTAAACGTGAAAAGTGTAGCTCTGAGCATAACTTCGCTTTCAGCTAAATCAACGCCATAAGTGCAAAAACCCTTTTTAGTTATATCTGTAAATCCTATAATTGCAGTTCTACCACAAAAATTGCAAAATCTATGAACGCCATAACTGCAGTTCTCAGCCCCAAATTACACAACTTATATCTATCTATCTATCTATCTATCTATCTATCTATCTATCTATCTATCTATCTATCTATCTATCTATCTATCTATCTATCTATCTATCTATCTATCTATCTATCTCTCTGTCTCTCTATCTCTCTATCTATCTCTCTATCTCTCTATCTATCTATCTATCTATCTATCTATCTATCTATCTATCTATCTATCTATCTATAAAAAAAGCAACAACAACCATATAAATATATATATATATATATATATATATATATATATATATATATATATATATATATATATATATATATATATATATATATATATATCTTATATCTGTGGTGTGTGTGTGTGTGTGTGTGTGTGTGTGTGTGTGTGTGTGTGTGTGTGTGTGTGTGTGTATGTATGTGTGCGTGCGTGGTGTGTGTACGTGTGTATGTGTGTGTGTGTGTTTGTGTGTGTAAACGTCAAAAACTTTAGATCAAAGGAAAGGTAGGCTATTTGCAAAATCTGTGAACTTTTAACTGTGGTTTTAAGCAAAAATGCGCTACTTGGTAAGTCCGTAAACGTCATAAGCTTAGTTTCAAAATGAGAGACACTCTTTTGGCTAAGACTGTAAACTTGAACTGAAAATTAATTGTAAGCAAATATAGGGTTTAGGTATATTATATGTGAATGTCATAACTAAAGTTCTAAGCAAATATAGGGGTTTGGGTACATCTTTAAACGTCATTACTAAAGTTCTAAGCAAGTAACGTGTTTCGGTATATCTGTAAACGTCATAACTAAAGTTCTAAGCAAGTATAGGGATTTTGGTATGCTTGTAAACGTCATAACTAAAGTTCAAAGCAAATTTACGGATTTTGGTATATTTGAAACGTCATAACTAAACTTCTAAGCAAATGTAGGAGTTTTGGTACATCTGTAAACGTCATTACTAAAGTTCTAAGCAAATATTTGGTTTTGGTATATAGATCTGTAAACGTCATTACTAAAGTTCTAAGCAAATATTTGGTTTAGGTATATAGATCTGTAACGTCATTACTAAAGTTCTAAGCAAATATTTGGTTTTGGTATATAGATCTGTAAACGTCATTACTAAAGTTCTAAGCAAATATTTGGTTTTGGTATATAGATCTGTAAACGTCATTACTAAAGTTCTAAGCAAATATTTGGTTTTGGTATATAGATCTGTAAACGTCATTACTAAAGATCTAAGCAAATGATTTGGTTTTGGTATAGAGATCTCTAAACGTCATAACTAAAGTTCTAAGCAAATATACTGATTTTGGTATATCTGTAAACGTCATAACTAAAGTTCTAAGCAAATAACGTGTTTCGGTATATCTGTAAACGTCATCACTAAAGTTCTAAGCAAATATACGGATTTGGTATACCTGTAAACGTCATCACTAAAGTTCTAAGCAAATATACGGATTTTGGCATATCATTGTCTGTTATACGAGTGAAAAGGCTTTGCCATGCGGGTTAGTACCTGACAGGTCAGGCCCAGCGCATCCGACTTCGGCGTGGGAGAGGATTGTTATCTTTTAAGTCTTTCTGGGGGAAAAGGCAGGAGAATGGAATAAGAAGGCGAAAAATACACACCAAAGAAGGTGGCAGGGAAAAAAGGAGCAAAGCAGAAACAAAGAGAGGGATAGAAAAGAGGGAATATTAGTACAGAATTTCCAGAAGGCGTGGATGCTATTTATGCTAACAGACCCCCGGTATCCCCACAGGGGACTGTTAATAATTTATTGCATCCCTCTTCACCTTCCTCTTTTTATGTTTTCTTACAATCACTCTCTTCCTCTTCTCCTCTCCCCTTTCTCTGTGTCTCTCGCCTCTGTCTCTCTCTCTTGTCTGTTTCAGTCTCTCTCTCTCTGTGTTTCTGTCTCTCTTGTCTCTTCTCTCTGTCTAGTCTCTCTCTCTGTCTCACTCTTCTCTCTCTGTATCTCTGTCTCTCTATCTGTCTGTCTGTTGTCTGTCTTCTGTCTGTATCTCTCTCTCTCTCTCTCTCTCTCTCTCTCCTCTCTCTCTCTCTCTCTCTCTCTCTCTCTCTCTCTCCTCTCTCTCTCTCTCTCTCTCTCTCTCTCTGTCGCTCTCTCTCTCTAATATCACTTAATGTGAACACATGTAAAGATATAACAATCATAGCAACAATCCATAGCTACACTGTTCCCACAGAACAAAGATAATCATTTCTTTGTTTTCTATTGTGTTTCCCACAGAACAAAGATAATCATTTCTTTGTTTTCTATTGTTGTTCCCACAGAACAAAGATAATCATTTCTTTGTTTTCTATTGTTGTTCCCACAGAACAAAGATAATCATTTCTTTCTTTTCTATTGTTGTTCCCACAGAACAAAGATAATCATTTCTTTGTTTTCTATTGTTGTTCCCACAGAACAAAGATAATCATTTCTTTGTTTTCTATTGTTTGTTCCCACAGAACAAAGATAATCATTGCTTTGCTTTCTGTTTCTACATTTTCCCACACAGATGATACACTTCATCTTATTCACTTTTATTTTATACCACTTTGTCATGGCCACATTTCTCTGCATTTTATTCGGGCTGCTCTCCCTGGGAGAGCGTGTGCCTACAAGAGCAGCGCCACTCATTATTTTTTCCCTTTTTCTTGCCTGCATGTGTATCTGTTTTCTTAACAGAGTGGCTCTTTTCTACATAATGTTTTCAGAGACAACTCTCTTGTTGCCGCGGTTCTTTAACGTTTGCTAAATAATTATGTGTAGCACGGTACCTCGATTTATAGTCTCATCTGAAAGACTAGCACCCACACCCCGACTCATGGTCTAATGGATGGGGGACAAATTTCGGGCCCAAAGGGCTGACATTTCTTTGCTTGCTGTTGCTATATTGTTCTCAAAGACAAAGATATTCTTTTTTTTTTTTTTTTTTTTAAATTGCTGCATTGTTCCTATAGAACAACGATTTAGCTAAACACGTATTTTTGGTGAGAACTACAGTTCCAATAATAATCATTAATTTTCTCTTACTTGGCATTGACAACCCAGTGGTCACGAGGAAAGCAAGGGACACAACTTGCCACAGCAGCGCCATCTGGATGGAGGTAAGACTTCAGACTGACGGCAGACGAGAGAGAGATGTAACCAGAAAGGGAGATAATCCCGTTTTTGTTAGCCCTGCCTTCATCGATTGAGGTTTGCTGTCATCGCCCTGACGTCAGTGTCTGAGGTATGAACCCAGCACTGCCAAAGAATACGGGTGAAGGAGGATGGTTATCTTCACACATTGATTGAGGTTTGCTGTCATCGCCCTGACGTCAGTGTCTGTGGTATGAACTCAGCTCTGTCAGAGATACAGAGTACAGAGGATGGTTATCTTCACACATTGATTGAGGTTTGCTGTCATGCCCTGACGTCAGTGTCTGTGGTATGAACTCAGCACTGCCAAAGATACGGGTAAAGGAGGATGGTTATCTTCACACATTGATTGAGGTTTGCTGTCATCGCCCTGCGGCCTGATGTCAGTGTCTGAGGTATGAACTCAGCACTCCCAAAGATAGGGGCAAAGGAGGATGGTTATCTTCACACACCCCTGCTTTGGTTTTAGCTTGTTCTCTACTCTTTTTCTTGAGCAGTTAACCCCATCTTGTCTGTCAGGTGATTTGGGGGAGTAAAAACATACGCTGGGCCATCTTCATCAGGATTTAACGCTCTAACCGAGGGATTGAAAACGTTTGACTTCATTCATGATACACAACAATGTACAACATGATAAAACTGAATGAAAATGGTTTAAAAAAACAAAACCGTTTTGCTTTTATCCCCTGGTTCCTAGAGTGATTAAACCGTTTTGCTTTTACCCCTGGGTTCATAGAGTCGTGGGTTCGGATCTCGGTGGCGCGGTCTGATGAATGAAGGATGGAGATTTTGACAACCTCCGAAGTCATCTTCAAGTGCAGACTTGCTAGTGCCTTTATTCTGTTCGTGTCCATTACACATGCAGAAGATCAAATATGTACATGAAAGATGCCAAATTGTGTTGTATTGTATTGTGTTGAGTTGTGTTGTATTCTATTGTGTTGTATTGTGTTGTAGTATATTGTGTTGTGTTGTATTGTGTTGTGGTGTATTGTACTGTGTTGCATTGTATTGATTTGTACTGTATTGCATTGTACTGTATGGTATTGTGTTGTATTGGAATGTATAAAATTGTGTTGTATTGTATCGTATCCTATTGTATTGTTTTGTTTTGGATTGGGTTGTATTGGCCGGAATTGATACCATTTTAAGTCACAGCGTAAAATTTAGGCTGCTCTCCCTTGGGAGAGCGCGTCACCTCGAGAGCAGTGCCACTATTTTTTTCCTGTCTGTAGCTGTATTTGTTTCCTTATCAGATTGGTTTTGTTCTACAGAATTTGGCCACAGAGAATTTTCCTGTTGTCGTGGGCTCTTTTAAATGCGCTAAATAGTTATGTGTAACGCGCGGGAACTCGTTTTATTGTCTCACCGGACAGAATCGTACCCATACCACCGCTCATTCCCTATTTCTTTATTCATACCACTTTATGTCACAGCCGAGTTCTCTGCGTGAATTTCGGGCTGCTCTCTCCGAATAGAGCGCATCGCCACAAGTGCAGCGCCACCCATGTTTTCTTTTTCCTGTCTGTAGCAGTATTTGTTTCCCTATCAGAGTGCATTAATTTTTGTCTACAGAATTTGGCCAGGGACAAGTACTCCTGCTGCTGTGGGTTCTTTTACGAGCTCTAAATAATTATGTGTAGGCCTAACACTCGGGACCTCGTTTTATCGTCTCTTCCGCAGACTTGCACTTAGACCACCGCTCATGGTCTAATGGATGGGGAAAAGTTTCGGGCCCAAATGAGGATCAAACCACCACACACTTCGAACCCAGACTTTTCTTTTTCCAGGCAGGCGCGTTACCTCTAGACCGCCGACCTACTGCACTACACCACCTCCCCGGTAAGGCAAGGCAGAGAAGAGAGAAGAGAAACAGGAATTTTTTATTTTATTTATTTATTTATCTTATACCTACTTTATGTCAATTCCTTTGAATTCCTTTGTGGCTTTACTGCCTTTCTATACCTCAGATCTTCAGTCTTATCAATATTCATAAGTGTTACCTTTGTTGTTGTTGTTTTCGGTCCTTCGGGTAGAAAGTTACCCTGTCCGCCAAAAGAAAAGAACGTCTCCACAATGACAGCACCCTTTCTGCCTGAGAGGAGTTGACATTTTCCTTCTTCTTTGTCGTCGTTGTCGTCGTCGAACGCTGAGACAGCAACTATTAAGCCTATTGTCT
>CM060333.1:53491094-53493594 GCA_030674155.1 Stramonita haemastoma
GTGGCTTTAACGTCATTTTGCTACCAACAGCACAACTCTCCTTCATCTTTTTTTTTTCTGGTAAAATTATGAAGGGAAAAGTCACCATGGTACAGAAACAAACACATAGGGGAAGAAACAAAAAAATGTGTAAAAAATTAAGGTGGCACTGCTCCTGTGGCGACAAGCTTTCTCCCCAGGGCTGAACATCCTAAATCTTACGCTGCAGTGACTGAAAGTTATATACAAAATGTTCAACCTTGCTTAAGATATTATTTCTGTTCGCAAACCCACACTTTCCTTTTCACATGATTGCACACCATAAAATTTATAATATACATCCTCTATAGTCTTCAACATTCAAGCATGGCAGACACAGATAGATAGATAGATAGATAGATAATGATAGATAGATAGATAGATAGATAGAGGGAGAGAGAGAGAGGGGGGGGACTGTTAATCTTTTTTTCCAAGGGTTACAAATAAGTGTTGACATTTATTTTATCCACTCAGCCCTTAGAGAGAGAGAGAGAGAGAGAGAGAGAGAGAGAGAGAGAGAGAGAGAGAGAGAGAGAGAGAGAGAGAGAGAGAGAGAGAGAGAGAGAGAGAGAGAGAGAGAGAACATAGCAATCAAACAGAGAGTGACCTATCTATCTATCTATCTATCATATCTATCTATCTATCTATCTATCTATCTATCTATCTATCTATATCTATCTATCTATCTATCTATCTATCTATCTATCTATCATCTATCCATCCCTCCATCCCTCCATCCCTCCATCCCCCATCTATCTATCTATCTATCTATCTATCTATCTATCTATCTATCTATCTATCTATCTATCTATCTATCTATCTATCTATCTATCTATCTATCTATATCGGGGACAGGATAGCTCAGGGGTCAGAGCACTCGCTTTCCCCCAGTCAAGTTAAGCAGCGTCGAGCTTGGTTGACAATTGGATGGGTGACCGTTTGCGCGCCTTGGCTTCAGTACAGTTCCCTCAGTTCACCCAGCTGTAAATAGGTACCTGCCCTCCTTAGGGTCAGGGAAGGTAAAGTAGCGAGGGAGAGGAGATGGGCGCCGCCCTCAATATGCTGGCCCCTAGAGAAGCTGAGGTCTCTGGCGCCTTGCTCCCCTACGACCACACAGGTTATGGGACACCCTTACTTTTAATATGTATATATATATATATATATATATATATATATATATATATATAGAGAGAGAGAGAGAGAGAGAGAGAGAGAGAGAGAGAGGAGAGAGAGAGAGAGAGAGAGAGAGAGAAGAGAGAGAGAGAGAGAGAGAGAGAGAGAGAGAGATAAAAGAGAGAGAGAGTGAGAGAGAGAGAGAGAGAGAGAGAGAGAGAGAGAGAGAGAGAGAGAGAGAGAGAGAGAGAAGAGAGAGAGAGAGAGAGAGAGAGAGAGAGAGAGAGAGAGAGAGAGGAGAGAGAGACAGACAGACAGACAGACAGACAGACAGACAGACAGACAGACAGACAGACAGACAGACAGACAGACAGACAGACGACGGAGATTTTACTTACCAAAATGCACTACCCCAGCTCACGAAAACAATTCCAGTGACATAGCACCTTTACACATACTGCACACATCAACCAATGCTCTCTCACAGCACACACTATGTACAATAAAAATGAAAAACAGGCAGATGGAGATCTGAAAGAAAAAGACCCACATAAGTCTTCACCTCTCTCTCTGAAATGGGTTTCGATGACTTAGACCCAGTCAGGTGTGAACACGACAGACTAGCAGCCAGTGTGTGTCCCTCCCACAGTGTTTAACCACCACCACCACCACCACCACCACCCTTTCTCTTTGAAGCCAACGCTGAACTATAAAACAGGGGGTTGACCTCTTTTTCCTTTACTGCTGAATTGAATGATGATGGTATCCTAAGGAATTTTATAGCGCTGAATCATGTAAAGCAAAAGCGCCTGCATTCAAACCGTACCTGCTTGCATTCAAACCATACCTTCAGAGGATATCAAGATTGTTATGCTAAATCCCCTTGTACAAAACACACGGAACATCTTGTGCACACGTGCACACGTTAAAAACCCGTTCTGACTTTTGAAAGAGTAGGCCATTGTGTGCCGGCGCCAGTCGGAAAGAATGACAGAAGAAGTACTCAGCATGCACACAGGTGTTGTGTTTAACTTAGACACCATCCCTGAAGTCAGACTAGAACTACCTAAATGGTGGGGGAAAATGGTTGCATACCATAAATCTCATCATTGCATGTATGAATGTATGTATGTATGTATGTATGTATGTATGTATGTATGTATGTATGTATGTATGTATGTATGTATGTATGTATGTATGTATGTATGTATGTATGTATGTATGTATGTATGTATGTATGTATGTATATATATATATATATATAGAGAGAGAGAGAGAGAGAGAGAGAGGAGAGAGAGAGAGAGAGGAGAGAGAGAGAGAGAGAAGAGGAGAGAGAGAGAGGAGAGAGAGAGAGAGAGAGAGAGAGAGA
>CM060333.1:53501094-53503594 GCA_030674155.1 Stramonita haemastoma
TCAAGCATCTGGTACAGAGATGCAAAAAAAAAATGACACTTGTCCATCAGTCCATCACCTCCTGTTTGCCCACTTGCATTTGTGATGGTGCTGTTCCTCCTCATCACGGGGACGGGATGGCTCAGTGGTCAGAGCACTCGCTTTCCTCCAACCAATGTTATGCAGCATCGAGCGTGGTTACCAAGTGGATGGGTGACTGTTTGCAAACTTTGGCTTCAGTACAGTCCCCCAGTTGACCCAGCTGTAAATGGGTACCTGTCCTCTTTAGGTTCAGGGAAGGTAAAGCATAGAGGGAGAGGAAATGGGCACCGCCCTCAATATGCTAGCCTCTAGAGAAGCTGAGGTCTCCGACACCTCACTCACCTACGACGACATAGGTTATGGAACAACTTTTATGAGTAGCTGGGAGTTCCAGGGCGGCTTGGGGCTGTACATGGCAACGTTTTGGTGGCTCCTGTGACGGTACTGGAACCATTCGTAATGGTCATTGCCTTTCCAATGGATCATTCCAGTGGCGTGGAGAGGGGGGTCTGCTGCATAGGTAACAGCTTGCCCTCCATACTTACCTACCCAGGCTTTGCGCTCTAAAGACTAGAGTGCAACTCCATAGTCTTCCGAGACTGATGGGTGCCTTATGATTTACTTTTGCAGGTTGGAAGACTTCATAAAAACAGTTATGAGGAAACTTACTCCTGACTTTCTGTAACTGTCAGCGTTCTATATGCGGCACAAGCAAACATTATATCCCTAGAGTTTTCCTCTACCGGCCATAATTCAGTCACATCAAGTCAAAAGCACTAATTCTGTTCCACGTCAAGCACATGAACAAATTACACATATAAACTCAACTTTTCTTTCATTTCTTTTCACCTTACACACAGCAATATGTCACAACACCCATTAGACATAATACATTTAGCAACCTTGAGCAAGATCATCAGTTGCAGCCATCTCACCTTTCTGTGTAACAGCCACTCAGCACAGTGACTGTGGCAGTGTGTTGTTGTTGTTGTGTGTTCCCAAGCTTAACACTGGCGGTCATCCAGAATGTGCACTGCCCATCCCACCTGGGAATCACTGTGAGATAGAAATTGCACACTGCATGAAACGTGTCCGTATAGGACTGTTTTCAAGTACCTCGCCATTTAGGCAGCCATACTCCAACTTCAGAGAAGTAGCAGTGTGCCAGCCACGAGCTAAATACAAAGTGAGAAAGGAAGTACCTGGTTATGGAGTAGAATCGTAAAGGGACAGAACTCATAAAGTCAAGAAAAGCAGATGTCTTTATGTTCTAGCTCAGTTGTGTCCCTTAAACATGTAGCACAGTCAATCAAAACTGATGTCGTGGATCGGGGGTCTAGAAGTGACGCGCTTGTCTAGAAAGCGAAAAGTCCGGGTCAGAATGTACGGTGGTTCGAATCCCGTTTGGGCCCAAAACTTTTCCCTCATCCATTAGACAGTGAGTGGTGGTCTGGGTGCTAGTATTTCGGATGACACGATAAACCGAGGTCCCGTGTGTTATACATCATTATTTAGGGCACGCATAAGAACCCGCGGCAGCAAGAGGGTTGTCTCTGGAAAAATTCTGCAGAAAAAAAGCGTCTCTGATAGGGAAACACAGTTGTAGACAGGAAAAAGTAAAAACAAAGGTGGTACTGCATGTATAGCAACGCTCTCTCCCCGGGGACAGCTGCCCGAATTTAATGCAGAGAAATCTGCTGTGACATAAAGTGGTATAAAAAGAAATACAATAACAAAGTGTACCATGTTTGGCTCGAATGGCACTAGAGGATAAGTCAGCCCAAGGGGGGGGGGGGGGGGGGGGGGAGGGAGTATATGATTTGATGTAACCCCATTGGGGGCCAAGTCTTGATGTTGAAGTTTTGATTTCAGCCTGGGGAGGGGTGGAAGGGTGAGGGCAGGGGGTAGGAGGGGTGTTTCACGTTAGCCTCTACTTTGTTTTGTATTTTGTTGTGTTGTGTTGTGTTGTATTGAATTGCATTGCATTGTATTGCGTTTCCACCACTTTAAGCTCCTCTCAGCGGCTAATTATTCCATCCCATCCCAGCCCAGATGGTACTAATTACAGCAAGGAACTGACCACACTTGGACAAGGTAAAAGGAAAGGCTGCGCTAAATGTAGCACTGTGGACTGAGTGATGCTGGGTTTGTTTCGCTGTGGCTCATAAACAGAGCAGAGATATAGATATAGATGGCTTGATGAAAAAAAGCAAATCGATGCTTAGTCAATGTACCATCTGAAAATAAAATGTTGACTTTGACTTTGACTTTGGGATCATGCTGTCACTCTTTCCCTTCTCCTCCCCTCCCCCAGAAAACGCCACAGACACGGTGACCCCATGCCGGGAGGATGCAGGGCAGGTGAAGCCAGGTCACAGCGCCACCTCCCTCCTCGTGACGCCCTCTGCAGAGTCCACCCCCTGCAGAAAACTCTGCCACCTGGACAATTCTCGGGGACAGGCACTTCTGCAGTTCGACA
>CM060333.1:53528594-53533594 GCA_030674155.1 Stramonita haemastoma
AAGAAGAAGAAGAAGAAGAAGAAGAAGAGAAGAAGAAGAAGAAGAAGAAGAGGAAGAATGATGATGATGATGATGATGATGATGATGGTGATGGTGATGGTGATGATGATGATGATGATACTCACATTGTCAAACCAGCGAGACAGATGAATGTATTTCTCCTTCTCTTGGTAGGCTAACTTCACCTGCAAAACAACACACTCATCTCAGTATTTTACTTTATTCTTTTATTTGGAGGATGATGGAATACACACTCATGCGCTTCTTTACATCCAGTCCCCATGTGTATGCAGTTTGTAAATTTTGTCATCCATTCCCACCTGAACACAATGGCCTACTCTTCTGAAAAATGGAACAGGTTTTAACGAGTGTGCATGATGTTCATCATACAGTCGCACATGGGACCTCCGTTTATAGTCTCATCTCAAGGACTTAGAGGGAAAGTGGAGTCGGCACTGATGTTAACTCCAGAGGAAAAATCCTCTTGAACGAGATATGAACCCGCGTCAGCAGATCTATAACATGAGTTGTACAAATATTCAGGAGACTTTCTCTGAAGCCGCATATTGAAAAAACAAAGATTGAACCACCCTCCACCCCCCCCAAAAAGAATGACAACAACAATCCCCTCCACTGCCCCTCTGGAATCTGTCAAAATCTAGAGACTGCCTTCTCTTTTCTTAGCTTTAATTCTGACACTTGTTAAAACTGCACTACACAAGGCCAGTGTGCAGATGATCAAAATACATTCTACCAACATAGAACATCACAAGACTTGTTGACTGAAATAAGCAAACATACTTTATTCCACCACTCTAGGTTGATCTGCTTCTCTGCTAAAATAAAAAAAAAGAATATCCAAAATAAAAGAAAGAAAGAAAGAAACACGAACCAAGCAAAACTATTATCTCCCCCCTAATTACAGTATTAGGTGATTAATACTTAAACTACACAGTACCTGTGATTAAAACTTAGAAACATCATTCTACTAGCCAAATGGTATATTTACAGATGTAGAATTGAAAACCATTCGCCGGTAATAAAAGTTTTTTTAAAACAGTTGAAATACAGGTTTCAAGTTGAACAATACAACGCGTCAATTGCAAACAATTTGAGTAGATTCACCTTTGAATGGAATCATTATAAACCATTGTTTGATTGTACAGACTAGATATATATATGTATGTATATGTGTGTGTGTATGTATGTGTGGGTGTATATATATGTATGTATATGTATATATATATATATGTATATGTGTATGTATGTATATATATCTGTATATATGTTTGTGTGTATATGTGTATGTGTATGTGTATGTATGTGCACATACAAATAGGTGAAACATGTGTCTGGCCATGTTTTTTGCTGAATAGCAAACAGGTGATACCGGAAAAGGACTTGTATGTGTACTAGGCATTAGAGCTGACACTGACTCAGCGTGATTTTTCTTATGGATAAAACATGTAAAATGGCGTAGGTAGACAGAATTGACAGAGATACTTTTTGGGGAGTTTTTGTGTGTTTTTTTGTTGTTTTTTTGTGGTTGTTGTTTGTATGTGTGACATGATACATTGAATTTAGCGCGTGTGTGCAAGCATGCATGCATGCGTGTGTGTAGGTATGTGTGTGTGTGTTTATGAGTGCGTGCATGTGTGCATGCATGCATACTGATAGGGATATGAACGTGTGTGTGTGCCTTTTGGTTAATCATTTGAAAAGCAATTAATGTCACTTGTTTATGAAACAAAATTGCATTCTTACTTTTTTGGATTTTATTTTGTTTTGATTAGAAACGTTTTCCTCTGTTGTTTGTAATTGAAAAATGAACATTAAAAAAAGTTTTTAAAAAAACAACAAAAAAACTTAGAAACAATAATACATATCTGTTTGTATCCATATCCATGTATGTGTGTGTAAGTTTGCACTTGC
Organism: Stramonita haemastoma; assembly: GCA_030674155.1. Lineage (NCBI taxonomy): Eukaryota > Metazoa > Mollusca > Gastropoda > Neogastropoda > Muricidae > Stramonita > Stramonita haemastoma. The sequence goes on from CM060333.1 coordinate 53,530,527, forward strand.
GTGTGCTAAAGTATATATATTTTTTTATTGTGACTTAGAAAAATTAACACTGGAAATCCACATTCTGTGTGTCTCTTCAGGTGAAACAAAAGCAGAAACAAACTAAGGGCAGAGGCAGAGGTGCACTACTCACGAAGATGTCATGCAGGCCGTGAAAGATGAGGATGTCAGCCACAGTGGGGTGATGCGTGACAAAGTACACCTTGTCTGACAGGTAGCTGTTCAGCTCCTGCACACACACAGTACAATCACCTACACTGTTAATTCATCTCCTGGAGTAAACACACAGTACAAACACCTACAGTCAATTCAGCACCTGTACAAACACTACAGTCAATTCAGCACCTGTACAAACACCTACAGTCAATTCATCTCCTGTAGTAACACACTGTACAAACACCTACAGTCAATTCATCTCCTGTAGTAACACACTGTACAAACACCTACAGTCAATTCATCTCCTGTAGTAATACACTGTACAAACACCTACAGTCAATTCATCTCCTGTAGTAACACACAGTACAAACACCTACAGTCAATTCATCTCCTGTAGTAACACACTGTACAAACACCTACAGTCAATTCATCTCCTGTAGTAACACACTGTACAAACACCTACAGTCAATTCATCTCCTGTAGTAACACACTGTACAAACACTACAGTCAATTCATCTCCTGTAGTAACACACTGTACAAACACCTACAGTCAATTCATCTCCTGTAGTAACACACTGTACAAACACTACAGTCAATTCATCTCCTGTAGTAACACACTGTACAAACACTACAGTCAATTCATCTCCTGTAGTAACACACTGTACAAACACCTACAGTCAATTCAGCTCCTGTCAAAACACAGTACAAACACCTACAGTCAATTCATCGCCTGTAGTAACACACTGTACAAACACCTACAGTCAATTCATCTCCTGTAGTAACACACTGTACAAACACCTACAGTCAATTCAGTTCAGCCTCTGTAATATTTGTTCAAAGGGATTTCTTTCCCTGGAGCTAACATCAGTACAGATTCCACACCCAAAAATCCTTAAGGCGATTTGTTCATTCTTGTATTTAATGTCTGTTCACTGTTAAGTGATTTTACACAGGGAGTAAAGGAATGATAGCAGCAATAACAGAAAACATATGGAAAGAATCATGTAACAGTGAATCACCTTCAGGAGGTGACTGCCCCGATATGGCCTGTGTGGTCGGCAGGGCTATAAACGACATGACTGGATCGGATTGGAACACCTTCAGATGAAACTACAAACTGAGACCCCTTGTTCAAACACACAGAGAACATTTTGTGCTCATGTTAAAACTCGTTCTGCATTTCTGAAGAGTAGACAATCACACGTTGGAAGAAAGGGATAACAAAATTTTACAAAACACATGCACACTGGTGCTGTGTTCAGACAATCGTCCCTGAAGTCAGAATGGAGCTATGTGAACAGTGGGCAGTCGCATACACTCATTCTCACCATTGGTCAACCTCTGAGCTCTAGCTGAGGAGCACAAAAGAGAAAAATAAAGGTATGAGTGAAGGTGATATGGGAAGAAGGTGGCCTCACCTGAAAAACCTGTGTGTACTGCTGGCCCTGGCCTCAATGAGCCACCTGTGTGACATGTCATTCACCTGGAAGACCTGTGTGACATGGCACTCACCTGAAGACCTGTGTGACATGGCACTCACCTGAAGACCTGTGTGACATGGCACTCACCTGAAGACCTGTGTGACATGGCACTCACCTGGAAGACCTGTGTGTACTGCTGGCCCTGGCCTCAGTGAGCCACCTGTGTGACATGGCATTCACCTGAAGACCTGTGTGACATGGCACTCACCTGGAAGACCTGTGTGACATGGCACTCACCTGAACCACCTGTGTGACATGGCACTCACCTGAAGACCTGTGTGACATGGCACTCACCTGGAAGACCTGTGTGACATGGCACTCACCTGGAAGGCCTGTGTGACATGGCACTCACCTGAAGACCTGTGTGACATGGCACTCACCTGGAAGACCTGTGTGACATGGCACTCACCTGGAAGACCTGTGTGTACTGCTGGCCCGGCCACAGTGAGCCACCTGTGTGACATGGCACTCACCTGGAAGACCTGTGTGACATGGCACTCACCTGAAGACCTGTGTGACATGGTACTCACCTGAAAGACCTGTGTGACATGGCACTCACCTGGAAGACCTGTGTGTACTGCTGGCCCTGGCCGCAGTGAGCCACCTGGGTGACATGGTACTCCAGCCACTGGTCCACTGCCGCCTGCTCCTCCAGTGTCAAGTCTGCAGCAACACAACACACAACTTCTCTTTTACTACTCCTCCAGTCAGGATCAATATTTACAAAACTTTACAAAACTGGCCCTGAATATAATTCCACTGCATTAAAAGAGTGCGATGGAAACACAATCATACATTAAACCCCAGGTGACATTCAGATCCACAAAATTAATTTAGAAAGTTTTATCCACGAATAAATTTTTCCATTGCTCCTTTAAATGATTATTTTAAAAAATGCACACAGTGATGTAAAATTGCATGTTTCACCACACTTGTAAAATTATATCATTTCATTGGATGGGCAATTTTTTTTTTTCCATTTCATGAAATTTGAATAAACGCTGCCTGTTCTATGAAATAAGCAATCTCAAATTAAGAACTGAAGTAGAGTTGACTTGTTCTAATTTCTTCCCCAGTGGTTCTTAATGTTCAACAGAAACCCTTCAGCATATCATTATGTGAACCATTAAATAACCAACCAACAAAACAAGAAAAAACCCCTGGTGAAATCAGACTTTTAAAAAGTAGATAAAGGAAAAAGAAGGGGGTGAGGGAATAGATGACTTGAATCAAAGTGACTGAGCAACTAAATTCTACAACAATTTCAAAGATCAACAAAGAACCAACTTCTGCTATGTCCAGAACTTTAGGCGTCTGCACAGTGTACATGTATGTACATCTGAAAACATTTTAATGCTCTGTCAGTCAATGCTAGGTATAAGTATGAGCAAGAGGTGGGGGGGGGGGGGGAGGGGGAGACAGAGGATGGGA
>CM060333.1:53538594-53541094 GCA_030674155.1 Stramonita haemastoma
GGATGGGAAGGGGGGGGGGGGGGGGGGGGGGAAGGGGGCTGTAGCCAAGGCGCACAAACGGTTACCCATCCAACTGGCAACAACGCTGGATGCTGCATAATTTTCGAGTCTGACCACTTAGCTATCTCGCGCAACACACTATCGTCACAAAATCATTTACTCATCACAAACACCTGTTGACAATGAAATCAAGTCCAATCAGTAAATATCAATCACATACTTGGTCCTTTTTGGAAACTGAAAAGCCTCCATATGGTGACTGAAACTGGAAATAGTCTGAAACTGCGCCGAGCGGCATCTCGTTGACAGCCATTTTGAGGGAGGTGTTATTTCATGCTGTTGTATTCTATTTTCATTTGGTTAAAAAAAAACACTTTCGGATGATACTTCATGTTTCAGTAACTGATTTTAAATAAACAATATTTAGAAGTATTCTGATAGATCGTGTATGCCCTTGTTCTCTGTCTTATATTGGAAAAATATTTAATTTTAAATTACAAGTTGATCCCGAAAGAGATTAATAGGGTAGGCGAACCTGGGAACCAAAAGGGACGCTATCTATTATTATTATTATTATTATTATTATATATTATTATTATTATTATTATTATTATTATTATTATTATTATTATTATTATTATTATTATTATTAAAAATCCTTTTCTTTCGAGGAAAATAATATAAGCACTCCTGTATTGTTGTTGTTGTTGTTGTTGTTGTTATTATTATTATTATTAATCCATTTTTTATTTATTCATTATTCAAAATTGATATCCAATCCTGTGTACATACAGTTTTGTGTGTGTGTGTGTGTGTGTGTGTGTGTGCGCGCGCCGCCCACACACACACACACACACACACACACACACACACACACACAAACGCCCGCCCGCCCGCAAGCACGCACGCACACAACGCACGCACACAACGCACGCAGAACTCACACACACACACACACACACACACACACACACACACACACACGAGCGCGCGACTGGCTCTAGGGTTAACTCTAACACGCCAAATAAGCCAAGGGTCACAGTTCTAAATCTAAACTTTTTCCCCATCCTCTAGGCCAACCATGATCATCTGAAAAGTAGATTTTGATTTGATGATGATGGTTATGATGGTGATGATGATGATGATGATGACGATGATGAAGATGATCACAACAATAGTAATAAAACTACTAGCCTACTACTACTACTACTACTACTACTACTACTACTACTACTACTACTACTACTACTACTACTACCACCACACACCACCACCACACAAGGTTTAAAAAAAAAAATATTATGAGTAGGTCATTACGAGGGAACAGATGACAAAATTTACAAAACTGCATACACACGTGGGTGTAGAAAAGCACATGAGTGCTTATTCCCTTATCCTGTAAACCGAGGCCCCGTGTGCGAACGCGCGCAGAACATCTTGCACACACGTTAAATCCTCTTCCGTTTTTCGTAAGAGTAGGCCATCATGTGCCGGTGGGAAGATATGACAAGATTTACAAAACTGCAAACACACGGGGAATGGATGTAAAAAAAAAGCCCATGAGCGCTTATTCCATTATCCTTGATATAAAAAAACATGAATAAGATAAAAAAAATACATCCTCGATATAAAAGAATAGATAGACAAACATAAAACAAAATAAAATAGATGAATGAATGAATAAATAAATAAATAAATACTTGATATAAAATAATAGATAGAGAACCAGACAATAAAATAAATAAATAAATAAATAAATGAATATTCTAGATCAGCACCAGATATTGCGAAATAATTATGGTTTCTTCTTCTTGGTCCATAACACAGACAGCAACAATTCCTGTCTGTCACCTGAACACAGGTGTGTTGCACTGCTGTTAACGAAGCGCCCACAAATCAGGCTCAGGGCAGCAGACTTCGGCGTAAACACGTTTTCAAACCCAGCTGAGGAACACGAAAACGCTTTGTACAATTATATATTTTGAAAAGACTTTTTCATGTCCTCCAACGAGTTTGGGCTCTGTCATTATTTTTTTTGGGGGTGGGGGGAATAGCTTGACAACATGAGGTAAAGGTAGCCTATCCCCATAACCCATGCATTGTTGGAGAGTAAAGTGCCAGAAGCCGCAGCTTCTCTAGGGGACCAGCATCTTGAGAGCGGCATGCAGCACCCGTCCCCTCTCCATCGCTGCTTGACCTTCCCTGACCCTAAAAAAGGGCAGGTACAGGTACCCATTTACAGCTGGGTGAACTGAGGGAAGGGGGTGGGGGTGACTACACTGAAGCCAAGGGCAGCGAACATTCACCTGTTCGTTTTACAGCCACACTGAGCCCTGGTTAACCTAGCTTGGGGAGAGCCAGTGCTGTGACCATTGAATACATAGGCCTACCTACAGCTAAGAAATGGACGACAGTGACGATAGTGCCAGGAAGATTTGGAAAGTTGTACCGGGAGAGTTGGAAATAAATAGGAAAAGGACAAGACAGATAATCGGATCAA
>CM060333.1:53546094-53561094 GCA_030674155.1 Stramonita haemastoma
GTGTATTACCTCACTGGCACTAAGTACAGGGACACTCTGCATGCCTTGCTGGGGGTGAGGAAAGGGGAGAGGAAAGGTGTCCACAGCAAACAGACGCCTGGTGTCATCAACAGCGCAAAGCCATGTTAGGGAAGGTGGAAGCAATGATCTGATGCAGTTTGCAGGTGTTTGATTCTTTGCTTCTTCTTTAGGAAAATGAAACGTTCTTGTGTCTTCAGGAAGATCTCAAAACCTTTAACCTAACTGACCCCCACCTGCCTAAAATGGCTCCTAGCCGAAAGGTGGGTCAGGTACAATGTGACTCATTCAAGATGGAGGGTCAAATATGACACACCTAAACTATATATCCCATGACACTGGCAGACAATTGCAACCCCCCAAAAAAACACACACACAAAAACAAAACTTTTGGATGTCGCTCATCACTAATCTCATACAACAGCTTTCCATGGCCCATAAATTGTTTCAAGAATATTTCTGTCTATACACATTGATAGGAACATAATCGTTTCAAATCTATTCTTTCTTTTAATACAAACATCTAATAAATAGACTTATGAAGGCAGTTGCTTGTAAGCACTGAGCTTCGACAAACCAGTCAAAAAGGCGATGTATTTCTGTGATAAAAATAAAATAATACCGGTCAATCAAGCTGGTTTTCAAAAAAATAGATCTGCTATCGATAACTTGGTTAAGCTATCAACCCATATAAAACTTCAGTTTGCTAGAAGAAAGAGCGTTCTGGCAACCTTTTTTTATATAAAAAAGGCGTATGACCAAGTTTGGAATGCTAAGTTGCTATGTAAACTAAAAAACCTGGGTTTTTCTGGGCATTTATTTGATTATATCAAAAGTTTTTTGACTAACAGAAGTATACAGGTCAGAGTAGATAAATCATATTCAAGTTTTAGATCTCTTCATATGGGACTACCTCAAGGTTCTGTACTATCACCTCTCTTATTTAATGTTTTGCTACATGATCTCCCCATGAAAATGTCAAAGGAAGTCACCCTAGTGCAATATGCAGATGACATATGTATGTGGATGAATGTTCCTATGAAACGAAACACACCAAAAAGATTGTTAAACTACATTAAAAAAGTATATCAGAAACAACTTAACAACATCGATAATTATATGCTCGAAAATGGATTTACTTTATCCTCAGAAAAAACTTATACTGTGCTTTTTAACAATAGCAGTAATCCAGATGAGCTACCGGCATTTAAAATCGGGACCAACATGATAGAGTATAAAAATACCATAAAGTTCTTGGGTGTTATTCTCACTTCTAAGCTAACTTGGAATGCACATATCGAACACAATTTAACTAAAGCAAAAAAAATGCTTAAACTTGCTGAAGATGGTAAGTAAACAGTTTTGGGGCCAAGACACATCAAATCTAAAATGTTTAGCTACATCTCTTATTCGTTCGAAATTATCATATGGCCAAGAGGTCTTTTTCAGTGCTCCTAAGTATTTACTTAAAAAATTACAAAGTATAGACTGCAAAGCATACAGGCTTGCTCTTGGTGTGCCTTATCACGCCTCAGCTCTGGGAACGTATAACGAAGTCGGCATATTACCTTTAGATGATTACCGTCAATTAGCATGTGCTAAATATGTGCTTAGAAACAGAACGACTAGAAACTTTATTTCGGAAGAAATAGAAGTAAAATCAGAATTGAATTTTCCGAAAAGAGCAAAATCTACAGCCTCTCTAATGCCTGTAAGTACATACGTGTCTGAACTTGTAGAAAATTCTGAAATCAATCAACGCAGCATGGACACAAGAGAAGCAATCTTACCTTGTCCATCGTGGGAGATGAACAAAGCACACTTCGACATAGACGTGTCTAATGTAAACAAGAATGACAATCTAAACATAATGGTTTCCGATGTTCGATCCCATATCCATCATAACTATTTTGATCATTTACAAATTTACACAGACGGGTCACGTCTAGATAATCAAGAAACAGGTTCTGCTTTTGTTATACCAGCGTTAAAAATCGAAAAATCATATCATGTTGGTAAACATCACTCGATTTTTACAGCAGAACTAGTAGCAATATTAATGGGTCTTACTTATATTCTTGATTTGCCATTGTGTGTATTTCAGATCCTTCTTTGCGTTGATTCTAAGTCGGTATTGTATGCTTTAAAATTCCCCATGTTACAACAAAACTTCGAAAATTGTATTAGAGATTAAGCATGTCATACATCTCTTGACCTTAAAGGGGATAAGTGTCAATTTCTGTTGGGTGCCTTCACACTCTGGATTCTTTCCAAATGAGTGGGCAGATAGAGCTGCTAAAAAGGGTGCAAAACATGGACGGGATTCAATAGAATTGAATGTGCCTTTATCCTTGCAAGAGGGGTACAGTCTACTAGAACAAAAATCATGGAGACATGTCACCAAAACTAATCAGCAAAATAAGATTATTTTTAAATAGAACTGTGATCAATACCAATAAGTTAACAGTTGTCAACTACGCAAAGACTTGTGTAAATGTTTTCACATCAAGAAGAATTAATACACTATTTTTATAGAACGAAACTAAACGCATTGATAACCAAGTTCAGCAAAAATGGTAAATGTCTGTGTGGTGAGAATATCACTAATACTCATATACTTTTTGACTGCAAGAGTGTAAAGCCTTTCATGCCCCATTTTTCTGAAAACTCTCTCACCAACATATTCAGTAATTTAAAATTGGCATTTGAAATTGTAAAGGGTCTCTATCACAGTCCGATAGGACATTTGTTATAGTTACATTAACGTTAATGAGTTCTTATATTTCTGTTATTTCTATTGCATAACCAAGTTTCCTTAGGGGGGGGGGGGGGGTGTTTGTTTGTATTTGTTGTTTTTTAGGATGGAGGGTGACACATGTTTTTGAGGGTTGGTTTTTTTTTTGTTTTTTTTTTTCACATCGTCTAATATCACTGAGAGTGAACAGACGTAAAATAGAAGACAACAACAACAACAAACCAGTCAAATTGGATTTCAAAAGCTTTTTTTCTCCAAAACTCACAGTCAAACTACCTTTTCCTCTCACATTATGGTTATAAATAAGGTTTCCTTTTCAGCAATACACGAAGTTGAATTTTCCAGTTACTTTATTTTCAATCCCCTTTGTCCACTTTTCACGACGACATTTTGGCAGCAAGTCATACACAACACACCTGGTGATACACCCAACAAAACTGAGGTCAGGGTACAATAACCATAATATCATGAACGGCTTTGCTTTCCACTAGAAATATTGCCTTGTTTCCAAGGTTGTGATGTGTGTGTGTGTGTGTATGTGTGTCAAGTCAAGTCGAGTCAAACTTTTATTTCCCGATGGCACATTGAATAAGCAGTATAGTTGCTTTTTTTCCCATCAAGCCATCCATCTAAGAGAAAAAAATCATACATATGCATATTTCAAAAAAGGAAAAACCTTAAGAAGATATGTCGTACAAATGAAAAATGTGCGCGCGCGCTGCGTGTGCGCGGTCGCGGTGTGTGTGTGGTCGCGTGTGTGTGTGTGTGTGTGTGTGTGGTGTGTGTGTGTGTGTTGTGTGTGTGTGTGTGTGTGTGTGACACAGGCACGAAAGCGCGAACAAGAGCTCCCACAAACAGTTGCACATGAGTGTATTCACGCTAGTGCCTTTGTGTGCGCATGCTCGTGCATCTCTCTCTATCTGTATATCTGTCTGCATGTCTGTGTTTTTCTGCCTGTCTGTCTGCATGTCTGTGTTTTTCTGCCTGTCTGTCTGCATGTCTGTGTTTTTCTGCCTGTCTGTCTGCATGTCTGTGTTTTTCTGCCTGTCTGTCTGCATGTCTGTGTTTATCTGCCTGTCTGTCTGCATGTCTGTGTTTATCTGCCTGTCTGTCTGCATGTCTGTGTTTTTCTGCCTGTCTGTCTGCATGTCTGTGTTTTTCTGCCTACCTGCTTGTCTGCGTCTGTCTGTATGTCTGTCTGTGTTTGTGTTTATCTGCTTGTTTGTTTGTCCGTCTGTCTGCGTCTATATGCCTATCTGTCTCTGTCTATTTGTCTGTCTGTCTGTCTGTCTGTCTGTCTGTCTGTCTGTCTGTGTATCTCTGTCTGTCTGTCTGTCTGTCTGTCTGTCTGTCTGTCTGTCTGTCTGTCTCATTGTCTCCTTCCTACTCTCTGAATCAGGTGAAGCCACTTTAAGTTTCTTTTTTGTAAGAGATGACTTCTCCTTCACCTTCCCAAGGAGTCTTCAGGGCGTTGCATTTCCCTTCTGGTGATGCTGGGGGCTCTTTCTGAAAAAAATATAGCGCCCCCTCCTAAAAATTATATGCTGGAAATTTAAACTTTTCTATCTCTCTCTGTGTTTCTGTCTTTCTCCTTACCTTTCTATCATCTGTCTTGCTCATTTTATTTGCCTTGCCGGTCCATTCTCCTGCTTTAATTTTTTTTTATTTTTTACTGCAAATCTTTCAAACTATACGCCTATTTTCATCTTATGGCATTTCACCTGTATTTTTTGGCGACCAGGTAGTGATATTTAAACACTGGGGTGTGCATAGATATCTACTCCACAGTTTTACCCATGTGACATTTTTGTGTATATTTTTTGTACTTTAAAACGTTAAACTACTTTTACGGTGTTTTTTTTTGTAATCTAGATATGAGAAACTAAGTTGAATGACTAGCGTCCTCATGACAGCCTGGTTTTTATTGGCCTTAAGGAAGAAAATGATTTAAGTATTGTGTCATTGAATGTTGCTGTTTTTTGATGGACGGTGTTAGATACTTGAAAGTATTAGTTGTTGGTTTTGAACTTGAAGTGAAAGTTTTTAGAGCCCCTGGAATTGACTGAGGTGACAGCCCTGTTAAGGCTTTTGTGGTCGGTGGGGCTATAAACGATATGAACTGAATGAATGAACGAATAAATGAATGAATGAATGAATGAATGAATGAATGAATGAATGAAGGCACTATATACTTTTTTAAAATACATATTTATGCAGGGTGGCTTCGGGTATCTTCACACACGAGCGTCTTGTTCCATCCTAGGATTTTCGTAGTATTGTAATTGTATTGTATGTATTGTATTGTATGATGTATTGTATTGTATTGTAATTGTATTGTATTGTATTGTATTGTATTGTATTGTACATGTATGTATTGTACTGTATCTGTATGTACTGTACTGTATTGTACTGTATTGTATTGTACTGTATTGTACTGTACTGTACTGTATTGACTGTATGTATTGTATTGTATTGTATTGTATTGTATTGTATTGTATTGTATTGTATTGTATTGCATTGATGTATTGTGTTGTATTGTATCGTGTTGTATCGTGTTGTATCATATTGTGTTTTGTTGAGTTGTGTTGTTTTGTATTGATGGTTTCAATGCGGGCGTGGCTATATTATCATCAAGTAGTGAATGGACATTGTACCCCAAAAAATCAAACATAGCAAATACTATAAGATTGAAACTGCACACTGACTGAGAAGTTTGCGTGTATGACTGTTTTCAAGTTCCTGGCCTATAGGCAGTCCTGCTGCCATCAGTAACTGACACAGCCTTAGGCCTGCGCCACAACATGACATGACACACAGTGAACCTGGCTCAGACCAAAGGCTGTGTCCGGCATTGGTGTCAGCTAAGTGCCAAGGCCTGCACTAAAATGGTGTTCTGTTGTCAAATGTTGTGTTGAGACTGCCGTCAGCCATGCCAAGCTCTGAACATAACAACCTACATTCTCCGTTAGGGAGAAAAAAGCCTCTGAAGTCGGAGTATGGCTGCCTATATGGCGAGGTACTTGAAAAAAGTCATAAACGCGAATTTCTCATGCCATGTATTTTCTATCTGCCAGTGATTCTCAGGTGGGATGATTGGGTCAGAGTGCATATTCTGGGTGACCCCCAGAGTGTTAAGCTGGGAAATGCACAATAACAACCAACACAATGAAGCAAAGTCTAAGCTCTCCCATCCCCTCTGGTTTTTTTTGGTTTTTTTTTTTTTATTGCACTCAGTTTCATTCGAAGTTGTTCGTCAAGATGGGGAGTGAGTGGGTGGAATTCTAAGCAGGGAGTAGGTCTGTTCCATCTTGTTTTTTTTTCAGTAAAAACTATTTAATAAATTTCAATTCATGATATTACACTTTACAGTATTCATGAATACAAAAGAATATTAATAAATTATTATATATAATATATCTATTTTAAAGTGCTTTTTCAACACATCTCTCAGACTGTGCAAACAGCCTAATTACTTATTGTTTGTAACCACACTTAACATAGTCTTTATCTTTAAGTAGACAGAAAAAACAACAACAGTAACAAGAGCAACAATAACAAACCAAACAATGAATACCACAGCTACCTTTATCAATTTTCTGAAAAGTCTTTTTTTCTTTTTCTTTTTTTTTCTCTTTTTTTTGTTCCATCTTGTTAAAGGTTTGAATCACTGGTCATTAAAAATATTTGTCAGTACAGAGGCAGCTGCGGAGAGCATCCTTCAATACAAGCAAGAAGACCTCTTCACGACTGGGCCAGGACATGCTTCGTGCCAGAGACATCTTACTTGAAAGAGAGCACACACAACAACATACTGTCCTCCATCGGTGGGCTACAGGTAACGTACCTATCAGCCTGGAAAGCGAAAAGTCCGGGTTCGATGCGGGACAGGGTTCGATCCCCGTTTGATCCCGAAACTTTTCCCCCATCCACTAGACCTTGAGTGGTGGTCTGGATGCTAGTCTTTTGGATGATGTGATAAACCGAGGTCATGTGCGCTACAGACATTTGACGTACGTAAAAGATCCCATGGCGACAAGAGCGTTGTCTATGGAAAAATTCTGTAGAGAAAAGTGCTCTGTTAAGGAAACAAATACACATGAAGACAGGGAAAAAATGGGTGGCGCTGCACTTGTGGCAACGCGCTCTCCCCGGGAGATCAGCCCGACTTTTACGCAGAGAAATCTGCCGTGACTTCAAATGTTATACAAATACAAGCTACGAATAAACCATTGGAATGCAATTCTGATTATTATCATCAGTCCTATGATAAAGGCAAAGGTGGTAGTGGGGTGGGTCGGGGGGAGGGGATAAACAACACCAGAGATGCATTGGTCAACAGTTTTTTCTCCAGGTTGGTCTGTCTTGAGCTTTATGCAGTAGCATTGCCATGTCACGGTCGGTTCGTTCTTTGATCTTCTCTGTCCAACTCTTCTTCTGTCTGCCCCTGCATCCTCCTGCCTCGAGTGTCTCTTGTCAGGTATGTTTGTCAAGAGAGCTGTGATTTGGGATGTGACCCCATCTTTACAATGGCATAAAGTGAGTGAGGTTTCGTGGCGAAGTTCTCTTGTCGCCCACAGGTACAAGGCCCTCAACTGCACACACTCGGTCCGTAAGTAAGCAGGAATTATTTGCGAGCCGCCATGGTGCAGTGTCAGAGCCTTGGGTACAAACTGCAAGGTCGCAATGCAGACATTTTTTTTTCTACAGTAGTTGTTCAAATATTTAGCTACATGGTGCATGCATGTTGTTCATTTATGATTTTGTTTATTGCTGTTATGTAAAGTCTTCCAGATCCCTAAAGGGTTGACAGAAAATAAAGAATTTGAATGTGAATTTGATAGGGATTTTTAGGACTCCAGCTGGCTTCTGCCCAGAGTGAGTTTGCTGTGGGCTCCTTGGGAATACGGGGACCACACAGTTGAGTAACATGTACTTTGTGGATGTGGTTTTAAGAGTGCTGCTCAAACTCCCTCACCAAAACTGCAGGTGTCTATCTCTCAAGCCTGGTTGATGCCAGGATTATGTTAGGATAGGAAGCGTGGAGTACAGCCCTATGAAGTAACCTCAAGGCATGAACATGGCTTGTGGGTCATGGGAGTGCGCTTTCTTTTCCTTGATAACGAGGACTTCAGTGTTATGATCGCTGAGTTTGAGCTATCAAAGTCATCCAGGACTTGACATCTCGCAGACAGGACTCAGTGTTTCAGCAGCAGCAGGCTGGATTTGTCAAAATGGACAGGAGTCACACACTGAGTTTCATCAGAACAGGACAAAGCACTGACAGAATAAGACACAATGAGCGAGGCTGAATTTCAAGAAAGAAAATTTAAAAGGAAAGTTTTTTTTTCATTCTTTTATTATTTTATTTCGAGGATAATGGAATAAGCATTAAAAGAGGACATAGATTTTATGTCCTCTTTTACATCCAGTCCCTGTGTGTATGCAGTTTTGTAAATGTGGAACGGGTTTTAACGCGTGCGTAAGATGTTATGCATGCGTTTGAACATGGAACCTCGGTTTACAGTATCACTCAAAGGACTTTTAGAGGGGAGAGTGGAGTCGGCACTGATGTTAACTCCAGAGAAAAAATCCTCTTGAACGAGATTCAAACCCGGGTCAGCAGATCACAAGCCCAATGCGCAGAAGTCTAACCACCAGGTTATCTCGTCCGTTCAAGCAATGAGTCTTGGGGTACACCAGAGGTAAGGAGATCTGGGTTTCAGCTGCTGCTGTTGTTGTTGATAATAATAGTCTGGGACCTCTCTGAAAAACATGACTATTGAAGCACTGGTAGTGCACATTGAAGACGATCTAGAAGGATGGAATGGTCCGTGGTTTCTTTCTTTCATTCTTTCTTTCTTTCTTCTTCTTTCTTCTTTCTTTCTTTCTTTCTTTCTTTCTTTCTTTCTTTCTTTCTTTCTTTCTTTCTTTCTTTCTTTCTTTCTTTCTCTTCTCTCTATTACGAGGATAATGGAATAAGCACTCATGTGCTTTTTTCATCCAGTCCCCGTGTGTATGCAGTTTTGTAAATCACGTCATGTTTCCACCGGCACACGATGGCCTACTCTTACGAAAAGTGGAACAAGATTTAACGTGTGCGCAAGATGATCAAGATGTGTAATAAAAAAGCTAAAGTAATAAGCATGTGCATGTCCGTTTGCATCCGCATGTGCTTTGTGTACACCCCCCACCCCTATCCCACCCCCACTGGCGTCAAAAGGAGCGGACAGATCCAGAAGATTTAACTTGTCCCCGATCCCCCGTGCACTGGTTACAGGGAAAAAAACACTGCCAACACACTGTGGACTGGTTATGGCGAGGATGGAGTACTCCGAACCGTAACCATTTCACGGTCTGAATAAAAAAGAATCCCCTGTTTCATTGTTTACGGTCTGAGGGATAAAGGTAAGAAGGGACAGGTGTTCCCTTACCTGTGTGGTCGTAGGGGAGCGAGGCATCAGAGACCTCGGCTTATGCAGGGGCCAGCATATTGTATATTGAGGGCCGCGTCCATCTCCTCTCCCTCGCTGCTTTAACTTCCCTGACCCTAAAGAGTGAACTGGGGCACTGTACTGAAGCCAAGGTGCACAAATAGTCACTCATCCACATAGTAACCACGATGGATTCAGGCACTGTTAAAAGTCTATACATATATTTGATGTTTTTATGTTAGGGACAAATTACACATATGTTCTCTCTATGTCAGAGGTCTATACAAAAGCGAAATGAAATGGTTTATTTGACGAAAAAGCACAGGTTTGGCATTGTTTGCCTCAAAGGACACAAGTCATGACAGGGAAGGGATGCAGGTGTTTGGCTGTACAGTGTCCTGCAATGCTGGTTATGAAAAGACAAGGAAGGGAAGACAGACTGTATGTAAATATCAATGGTTTCATACCTCGAACTTTTGAAACTGTATTTGTGTGTGTGTGTGTGTGTGTGTGTGTGTGTGTGTGTGTGTGTGTGTGTGTGTGTGTGTGTGTGTGTGTGTGTGTGTGTGTGTGTGTGCGTGTGTGTGTTTGTGTGTTGTGTGTGGTGTGTGTGTGTGTGTGTGTGTGTTGTGTGTGTGTGGTGTGTGTGTGTGTGTGTTGTGTGTTTGTGTGTGTGTGTGTGTGTGTGGGGGGGGGGGGTTCCAAAATATCATTCCAAACATCAACATAAAAGAAGCGCAAATAATGATACTGGCATGGTTTCCACATCATAAAAAAACTAAAATATTTAACCAAAAATATAAATTATTGGCCATTTTATCTTGGATGATCACCTTGTAGTACAGCTAAGTTAAGTGTCCTGGATTCCTACATCATACTACTATCTCCATACTCAACAACTTTCACAAGAACATGATCCATAGCCTTTGATCATGCTATGAAGCCTGTCCATTTTCTTACAAACTGTTGCAGGCACTCCATGTTCCTACGACAGTCTTCTGGTTCCATGCCACCCCTTTGTCTCTCAGCACATTCACTGGCCCCACTTTGGGTGTTCGATGCTGATGGCTGTAATGATTGTTACTCAGTCACAGGTGCTACATACACCTCTATGCATCACCAATGCGTCCCTCCTCTCTCCAGCAACTGACAACTTGACACGACACCACCACGTGGACAGACAGAAAATGCCATTCTCCAATGGTAAGTTTATTTATTTATTGTTTTATATCGAGGATAATGCAATAAGCACTTCATTTGTCCTTTTTCACCCAGTCCCTGTGTGTAAGCAATTTTGGAAATCTTGTCACCTGTTCCCACCGGAACACAATGGCCTACTCTTACGAAAACAGAACAGGATTTTAACATGTGCGTAAGATGTTCTTCGTGCGTGAATGAGTGAGCAGTGCAAAGAAGTTGTTTGCTATCTTACTGAATGTAATTATGATGAAATTAATCGCTTGAACTAAGTGCACAAGCAGTGGTGGTGATAATGACATGAAAGAGATGTGTGTGGTGATATGAATGAAGAAGAGGACTGTGAAGGAAGCAAAGGTACTGAGGCGTGTGAAGACACTGGGACAGAAACAGCGTGACATAGGACTTGTATGGAACTCCAGGATTTATTCTTTTATTTTTGTATATTTTATACTACTTTATGTCACAGCAGATTTCTCTGCGTGAAATTCGGGCTGCTCTCCCCGGGGAGAGCGCGTCGCCACAAGTGCAGTGCCTACCCATTTTTTTCCCCTCAAAGATGGTGTCTAAACACAACACCTGTGTGCATGCTGGTTTTTATTTTTATATTATTTTGTCATCCGCTCCTACAGGCACACGATGGCCTGCTCTTCAGAAAGGCGGAGCGGGATCTTAACGTGTGCGCAAGATGTTCTGCGTGCGTTCGCACACGGGACCTCGGTTTATAGTCTCATCCGAATGACTTTGACATTCAGTTCGATTTTTTCGTCAAACTGGGAAGAAAGGGCGAGCTGGCGACCCAGAAACTCACGGTTTACATAGTGGCAGGCGAACGTCTTAACCATCCTGCCACCGTCCTGATACCAGCAAACTAAACTGGACAATCTGCAGTTGATGCTACAAGATTTGAAATAGTGTATCTCAAATAGAGCCACAGTGTATAAATCCAACATCACTCAGTCCAGAATGCTAAATTTAGCATGCTCCTTCCATCTACCTGGACCATGTGTGATCAGCTCCTACTATAATTAGCACAAGCTGGCCCCAAATGAGCTGGGATGGGATGGAATAAATAGCGGCTAAAAGAAGCTGAAAGTGGTGGAAACTGATGGCTGCGAGAGCTACATCTATGCAGAAAGGAAATCACAGTAAAGATGTGCCTTCACTGATGTGTAACTAACCGGCTGAACAAAGGGGGTAGAAAGAAATAACATGGGACAAGACAAAGGACAGTTTTAGTAATGTGTACACTGTGAATCATTTTGAAACCATCAAACTCTGCAAAGATATCCCATGAAACTGGTGTGGGAATGAACTCGTGTTTAGACACCATCCCCGAGGAAAAAAAAATAATGGGTAGGCGCAGCACTTGTGGCGACGCGCTCTCCCCGGGGAGAGCAGCCCGAATTTACGCAGAGAAATCTGCTGTGATATAAAAAAAAAAGAAAAAAAGTCGCACCTTTATACCATGTCAGTGCAGGTGTACTCTTGTTGGGGACATGGGGCAGGGTGGGCACAGCTTAACACTGCATCAAACACAACATGGGCACATACTTATGTCAAGTACGGTAACAAACCTAGTTGCTAGTGTCCTCTGCCAAGAGGCCAGACTGGTCAGGAGCTGGTCCGAACTTTAAGTGTCAGCTCGGGCTGGCAGGCAGACCTCCAGCAAAGTCACAGTTGAAGTAGAGACGGGGCAGGATATAGCCTAGTGGTCAGAACATTGCGTTCGCAATTTGACGACCCGGGTTCGATTCCCGGTCAAGGGGATTTTTCCACTGGAGTTAACATCAATGCTGACTCTACTCCCTCCAAAAGTCTTTCGGATGAGACTATAAACCGAGGCCCCGTGTGCGAACGCACGCAGAACATCTTGCGCACACTTTAAATCCTGTTCGTTTTTTGTAAGTATAGGCCATCATTTACTTTTACTAAATAAAGAGGATGTAGATAGATCTCTATACTGCCTCTGAACACTTTAAACTATTGTGCAGAGGATTTAGACATATCTTCATATTGCCTCTGAACACTTTAACTATTGTACTGAGGATGTAGATAGATCTTCATACTGCCTCTGAACACTTTAAACTATTGTACAGAGGATGTAGATAGATCTCTATATTGCCTCTGAGCCGCCGCTGTAGTCTAGTGGTTAGGGCGTTGGACTCGTTATCTAAAGGTTGCGGGTTCGATCCCAGCTTTCGGCTATGGCGTTGTGCCATTGGAAAAGGTACTTTACGGCTATTTTCTCACCCCACCCAGGTGTAAAAGGGGTACCAACCTTGTGTTGGGGGTTAACCCTGCGATAGACTGGCGTCCTATCCAGGGGGAAGTCTACGACTCTCAGTCACTTAACGCCACAGAAACCGGGATAAGCACCGGCCTGATGAGCCTTAGGCTCGGACATTTAGACCTTTAGTAACTTATACTGCCTCTGAACACTTTAAACTAGTGAACAGAGGATGTAGATAGATCTTCATACTGCCTATGTACACTTTAAACCAGACTGACAGGGAGGGCCAATCAACACAATCATCTGAGATGATTGACAGGGCAAGCACGTTAATTTCATTCCTGTCACTGACCTCAAATAACCGCCATCAACCAGCACCTTCTAGCGTCAGTCTAGTTCAAGTTCTGAACCCTTTTTCAGCCAGTGTATCGTATGAGATGTTAGATTAATTTTCAGTTCTGACTGGAGGCCACACACTCATTCAGAAGGCGGAGGACAGGGCTGGATGGCGACGGCTGGCTGCAGAATCATCTCTCATGTCTCCTCCACGACCATCCCGGTCATGAGAAAAGAAGAAGAAGAAAGAAGAAGAAGTGTGAAAACGTGTTAAAACATGACGAATGGGCATCAGGGCTAGTGTAAACACACTTGTGGAGCGTCACTACTGTAAACAGGTATCTCAGTGCCAGTAACACAAATATCTCAAGCATTTTGAAATTAAAACAGAACAGGTTATACCCGCACATGTTAATCTATTGCTAGAGGAGTTATGCAGTTAGGACTCTTATTCTTCACCTTAAAGGAGTGTTACCTTCTTTCTTTTCATGTAGAATCTGCACGTTTCTTTTCTGTTTGTTCTGCAGCTGTAGGTTGAGATATATGCTGTCCACAAACAAAAGAGTCAACGTCTGGTTTTCACAAAATAGCCAAGGACGGACATTTTAAAGCTTGACAAAGCACACTTCTCATAGAATTCAGGAAACGTTTCAGGGCTATTCCTTCCAGCATTTTTATAACAACTGACAAGGTTAAACTCCTTCCAGCTTCAAGCAGAGGCGAATGCACTACGTGATCTGAGAGAGGTAAAACTATCCCTGTCAACCTCTACCCCAGCCAGCACTTGTTTAACCACATGTGAAACAAGGCTGTGTTTCTGCTTACAGGAACATGGAGCTGTAGAATAGTTTTCAACAACGCAAGTCCGGTGTCGTAGGTTTTTGGCTTTGTCCAAATAATCCTTCAAATGCTTGATGATGCACAGTTTAGGATTATATGGAAAAGCAGTTTTTTGTGCAGGATCTAAATTCACACCTGGTTTAGAGTGTTTTGTTTTTTTTGAAAAAAAGCAATCACATTTTTCCTCTTGGACTCTAATGTCTTTTCATTTCGGAGAATGCATAGAGTGCTTGTCCTCTCTGTTCTGTCAGTCAGGCCAGCAGCATTCAAGTCCTCAGATGAACAGGGAGAAGTCTTTCATGTAAGGGAGGGAGTATAATGTAGCTTAAAACGTTACCTACCTCCCAAGGTTCCTGATACTTTGGCAGTAACGGTCTCTTTTCAAAAACTCCTTTACGTAGTGGACACCACGGAGTGACTGCCTGCTGCTGTGTCTTTGCACAGGGAAAAAGGCTGATAGTGAGAGCCCTTCTGGCAGTGGTCACTGCACTGTCGTGTGCCCCTGTCTCAAGAAATCTGCTAAAAAATGCTACATCCACAGCAAGTCAAAAGAGAGTCCTGATATTGAAGACGTGGGTCTCAAGATAAGTTGTGAGAAACATAACAATGACTGCGTTACACTGATGATCACAGCACTACAAAGACAACATCACAGCATGAAGAAGTTTCACAGGAGTAAGCGTAACAGGAAGAGGAGCCGGTCTCAAGCTCAGTGCCCATAGACCAAAATGCTGCATGTTGCCATAACAGAGATTGATTAAAGATTAATAAACTTTTCTCTAAAAGACTGAAATATCTCTACTCAGTCAAAATCAAATGACAGATCATGTGCCAAAGATTAACAAGAATAGACAAGGCTACAAGCAGAACGCAGCACTTAAACAAGGTCTGGAAAATCACAGCATTTCTGCCTGCAGAAAGTGAAAATAAAGAAATCAGTATGAAACGTCATGTCATGGCTGTGAATCCTGCGACACACAGAAAAGAGGGCAATAAAGAATTGAAACACAGGTTTTATATCTTGACGTCACGTCTCGAAGATTTTAACAAGCATTTATTCTTCCCAAAACCACAGACCTTGCTGTTTACTTTTTACTAAATAAGCGTGCGCTGATCCCAATGTTGTGCAGTCGTATAAATGAAAGGTAATTAAGTATAGGAAACACGCCTTCATAGTGGCTGTAATTGGT
>CM060333.1:53566094-53568594 GCA_030674155.1 Stramonita haemastoma
AGCATATTGAGGGCGGCGCCCATCTCCTCTCCCTCGCTGCTTTTCTTTCCCTGACCCTAAAGAGGGCAGGTACCCATTTACAGCTTGGTGAACTGGGGGACTGTATTGAAGCCAAGGCACGCCAACAGTCACCCATCCACTTGCTATCCATGCTAAATGCTGCTTAATCTTAGTTTGGGGACAGGCAGTGCTGTGATCACTGAATCATCTCTTCCCCCAATGATGCCAGTCTCCAATTTGGCAACAACTTACCATTTGCACTAGCCTCCAGTTTGTCCAATGGCCATGTTTAAGGCTCCTTTCTCTTAACTCTCTGCCTGCCAAAGCAGGGATGTTTAAAGGCTAGTTTGCCATTAAGGCTAGTTGTCTGCCCTCGAGGTGGGCCTATATAACTTCGTGTTATATACCAGAGTTCTCTGCATAAAATTCAGGCTGCTCTCCTCGGAAAAAGCTCGTAGCCACAAGAGCAGCGCCACCCATTTGTTTTACTTTTCCCCTCTGCAACTGTCTTTATTTCCCATAAGAACTCACAGAGTTTTGCCAGGGACAACTTTCTTGTTGTTGTAGGTTCTTTTACGTGCGCTAAATGATTATGTGTAGCACATGGAAATTCGGTTTGTCGTCTCCTTTGAAAGACTAGCACCAAGACCACCAATCTCGGTCTAGTGGATGGGGTAAAAGAGAGAGAGAGAGAGAGAGAGAGAGAGAGAGAGAGAGAGAGAGAGAGAGAGAGAGAGAGAGAGAGAGAGAGAGAGAGAGAGAGAGAGAGAGAGAGGAGAGAGAGAGAGAGAGAGTGAGAGAGAGAGAGAGAGAGAGAGAGTGAGTGACAGAGACAGAGAGACAGAGAGAGACAGAGACAGAGAGACAGAGACAGAGACAGACAGACAAAGACAGACAGACAGAGGGACAGGGGTGGCAGGGAGAATCTTTTTAATAGCTCTTTAGTGCAGTCCCATAGTTACTGCTCAGGGCACAAAGGACGAGAGAAAGGATTGAATCAGAACAGACAGCTCTGACCATCACCAGCACAATGCTGCAACAAACACAATCTCCGTCAAGCCGCGAGTATCGAATCTCGGCGGCGTCTGGTGAATTAAAGGGCGGGCATTTTTACCATCTCCCAGGTCAACTCAAAATGCAAACTTGCCAGTGCTTTAACTCCCTTCATGCACATACACACGCATGAGAACAAATACACACGTTAAAGATCCCATCAGTCATGTCAGCTTTCGGTGGGAAATGGAAACACAAACATTCCCCGTATACATCCTCAAAGTCGGCGGATACTTTCATTGTGGGTAAAAACCCCACCCAGTTGCATAGGCAAAATCTCACCGTTGGTAAACCTTGGAGGTTGTAGTGGAGACAGGAAAAGGCGGAGTGTCTTGCAGCTGGTGGCTCTGTAAAGGCCTGACATTGCCGGCCCTCTGGGGCCACCGGCTCTGAGAGGGGCAGTGACTATGATCATTTTAAACAGTTTATTTTATTCTTTTATTTTTGACAAAAATAAGCATTTGCGTGCTTTTCTTTTTACATCCAATCATTGTCTGCATGCAGTTCTGTAAATGTTGTCATCCGTTCCCATCGGTAGACAATGGCTTACTCTTCCGAAAAGTGGAACACGTTTCAATGTGTGCGCAACATGTTCCCTGATAAAGGGTATGGATGTCTGCTGGGCTGGGCTGGAATGGATAACAGCTGAGAGGAGCTGAAAGTAGAGAAAACCGACAGCTGTGACAACAACTACAAAACAAAAACAACAACAACAACAACAAGAACAACAACAAGAACAAGAACCTGAAGACACAAGTCAAAAGAAAAATAAATGTTCTTTACTATGAAGAAACGATGGGAAGATAATATCACAGAGGGGACAGGCCTTGCGTGGAGCGACCTGCTACGGAGGGCAAAGGACCGTGGGAAGTGGAGGAAGCTGGTTGCAAAATATTCAGTGGTGCCCCTATGGTCCACGGCCAATGGGACAGGTGAAGGTGAAGATGACCATGTTCAACATTGTTTCTTTTTGATATGTCTGGGGTAAGTTATATATCTGTTTCCTGGTAAAAGTAGTCAATGAAAAGATGAACTGAATTTAGACTCATGACCATCAGTTGGCAAAATATACTTAAACGAAAACCAGCATTAAGGCATGCTGGAAAAAGATTACAATTTCTGTGCAAGTTCGGTCCAGCCTCTGTCCCGTGGGGATGCCAGAAATCGTTCTGTATAAATAGCAATCCTATTTTCTGGAAGTTCTCTGCTAGAAATTTATCCTTTTCTATCACTCCTTTCGTTTCTGTCACTTCTCCTACCCCTATCGCGCCTCTCTCTTGCTTATTTTTTGCCTACCCAGCCCAAATCTGCTGCCTTTTTTCAAGCAAATATGAAAGTTTCTCTAGTGTACTATTCAATGAACTGCCCTGTTGTCGGAATGTATCAGCTGAGGCCAGCAGGCAGACCTCCTGCAGAGTTACACGTGCAAGAGAAGACCTGGCACCAC
>CM060333.1:53571094-53591094 GCA_030674155.1 Stramonita haemastoma
GAGAGAACATGAGAATATTGACACGCACAGCAAATGTTTACAACTGTGATAATTGCAGCTTACTTCATGAATGCAGATTGATTTTCATGCATATACATGTGGTATATCAAAACCACCTTGTTTCCTGATTCTAATAAAGTTTTTTGATTGATTAAATCTGTGTGTTTTTTTTATCCCGCACAAACCTGAAAACAATCGTTAGAAGTTACCTAATTTATTTATCTGGAGGGAAGGGTGTCATCAAAATCTTAAAGTGAATTTACGGACAGTTTTTCTGAAGTATTTCTAAAAAAAATAGGATGAACATGCGATTCCACCAGAAGCATTCTGGAATATCACCAAGAAAGTGTATAGTTATAGTGGCTGTAAAAAAAACCTAAAAAAGAGAAGGAATAGACGTAATCCCTTCCTAGCTGGTGAAGTTCTATTAGCATAAGTGAAGAGACAGTGCAGGAGAGGAATAATAAAAGATGATTGCAGAAAACTTACATGACAAGAGGACAAAGATCAGAAGAGACAAAAGCGTATTCTTACACAAAGAATGCTCAAAAATGATAACTGCAAATACCTAGAGAAAGGCAAAAGAGCTTTTCCAACAAATTAAGAAAAGACAAAGAAAAAGAAGTAGAGTGTTCTTTAGAATTTAAATCCCGAATGACAAAGATGGGGAATTTCTAACAAAAGCGAATCAAACAGAACACATGTGGAACTGATGTGCAAAATAACTATTTAACACCTACAGCAGCACAGTTAAGAACTGACAGACAATACAGATTCACAAGAAGCCTTCGCCACTAAAAGCTGAAGTTGTTAATGCCATCAAACATCTAAAAGAGGGTGAATTCCCTTGAATTGATAGCATCTCAAGTGAACTTTTAAAGAACCGAAGCCTTCCAGTTTTACAGCTTTACATCATCTATGCAACTAAGGGAGTCCTGGCAAGGGCCCAGTGGGTGGAAGCAACAGGAAACAGGGAAGGACGGTGGCAGGATGGTTAAGACGTTCACCTGCCAATATATAAACCGGGAGTTTCTGGGTTCGTACCCAGCTCGCCCTTTCTTCCCAGTTTGACGAAAAAATCGAACTGAATGTCAAAGTCATTCGGATGAGACTATAAACCGAGGCCCCGTGTGTGCACGCACGCAGAACATCTTGCGCACACGTTAAAATCCCGTTCCGCCTTTCGGAAGAGCAGGCCATCGTGTGCCGGTAGGAGCAGATGACAAAATTATCAACAACCTCCCCCCCCAGCATGCACACAGGTGTCGTGTTTAGACACCATCCCTGAGGGGAAAAAAATCATGGGTAGGCGCTGCACTTGTGGCGACGCGCTCTCCCTGGGGAGAGCAGCCCGAATTTCACGCAGAGAAATCTGCTGTGACATAAAGTAGTATAAATAAATAAATAGATAAATAGATAAATAAATGAATAAATAAATAAATAAATAAAATCCGTGTGCTTGTCAAGAGTGGGGGATACCACAGACTGTGGCAATGATGCACCATTCGTCTGGATAAGCCACACAAGCAACTTCGTTCTGGTCATTATCTGTACCACAATGAAATATACAGCAGACAGGGGAGAAAGATCTGATTGTCTGGCAGGATATAAACGTAGAAAAGAAACAACATACATGATTTGTGTGCTCCAGATATGTTAGGAAAAAAAACATTGAAAATGACGCACTTTTAAAGACTTCAGTAAGTGTTCAATATCGTCGTTTGTATCACTGTAAGATAAAGAAATTCAAATCAACAGTCTTTAACTTTTATGTACAATATTAAGGCTTTCGGCATGTCAAACATCATCGTCTATTCTAATATAATATTTAAAAAAAATCAACAGTCTTTGTTTTTTGTAGACTACAGTAAGGCTGTCTACAGTGTCAAACATCACCATTTGTTTCAATACAATAATTAAAAAAAATCAAACCAACAGTCTTTATCTTTAGTGGTTTACATTCCAAGTCCAGGAACCCTGATGCAAGGAAACAGCAACTATGTCCCTTGTCCTGTCCGCAAGACATCAAGGTCCTGTCTTATGTAGGCGCCTGCACTGCCAAACAGATACACATCATTCTATCAGCGGCACTGGAGCATCGGCTGAAATGGCTAGAGGGTTGGGAAAACGTGTCATGTAATAGCTTGCCTGGATGGTGGCCGCTTTGACCACAGCGCCTTTAGTGACCACAGCACCTTTAGTGACCACAGCACCTTTAGAGGCCACAGCACCTTTAGAGGCCACAGCACCTTTAGTGACCACAGCACCTTTAGTGGCCACAGCGCCTTTAGTGGCCACAGCGCCTTTAGTGGCCAACAGCACCTTTAGTGGCCAAGCACAAGGCCGACCTTTAGTGCCTGCATGCCACAGCACCTTTAGTGACCACAGCGCCTTTAGTGGACCACAGCACCTTTAGTGACCACAGGCCCTTTAGTGACCACAGCGCCTTTAGTGACCACAGCGCCTTTAGTGACCACAGCGCCTTCAGTGACCACAGCGCCTTTAGTGACCACAGCGCCTTTAGTGACCACAGCGCCTTTAGTGACCACAGCGCCTTTAGTGACCACAGCGCCTTTAGTGACCACAGCGCCTTTAGTGACCACAGCGCCTTTAGTGGCCACAGCGCCTTTAGTGACCACAGCGCCTTTAGTGACCACAGCGCCTTTAGTGACCACAGCGCCTTTAGTGACCACAGCGCCTTTAGTGACCACAGCGCCTTTAGTGACCACAGCGCCTTTAGTGACCACAGCGCCTTTAGTGGCCACAGCGCCTTAGTGACCACAGCGCCTTTAGTGGCCACAGCGCCTTTAGTGGCCACAGCACCTTTAGTGACCACAGCGCCTTTAGTGACCACAGCGCCTTTAGTGGCCACAGCCCTTTAGTGGCCACAGCGCCTTTAGTGACCACAGCGCCTTTAGTGACCACAGCGCCTTTAGTGACCACAGCGCCTTTAGTGGCCACAGCGCCTTTAGTGGCCACAGCGACTTCAGGCAGGATCGGGTTCGATTCCTGTTCGAGGGGAGTTTTCCCATGGAGTTAATATCAGTGCTGAATCCACTCTCCCCAAAAGTCTTTCGGATGAGACCATATACCGAGGCCCCGTGTGCGAACGCACGCAGAACATCTTGCGCACACGTTAAATCCTGTTCCGATTTTCGTAAGAGTAAGCCATTGTGTGCTGGTGGTAACAGATGACAAGATTTACAAAACTGCATCCACACAAGGACTGAATGTAAAAAAAAAAGCATATGAATGCTTATTCTATTATCTTCGATATAAACAATAGAAGAAAGGATCCTTTCTGTCATCACTATCACACAATATTTATATCAATTCACACTCTATATTTTAACTAAGAATAGTGCAAAAAGAATCAAAGAGACATTAGGAAATATTTCATTTATTTCAATTGCAAAGATGGATTTAGTGCTGCAACAAACTTGATAGGTCATTTGTGAAAGACGCCTGCAAACGTTACCTCCATTACATTCTATAGATAAAAGTATAAGGTAAAAGTGTTCCCAAAGCAATGCAGTCATAGGGGAGCGAGGCATCAGAGACCTCAGCTTCTCTAGGGGCCAGCATATTGAGAGCGGCGCCCATCTCTCCCTCGCTGCTTTACCTTCCGTGACCCTAAAGTGTGTACGTACCCATTGACAACTGGGTGAACTGGGGTACTGTACTGAAGCCAAGGCGTGCTAACGGTCACCCATCCACTTGGTAACCACACTCAATGCTGCCTAATCCTACCTTGGGGGAAAGCGAGTGCTGTGACCACTGAGCTACCCCGTCCCCATTAATACATTCAATACCTGTGTTAAACTGTCCCTGTCTTTTGAGGGTTAGGGTGTGAAGTATACATCTTTTATTCTGCTATATTAATGTGTGTGTATACACACACACACACACACACACACACACACACACACACACACACACACACACACACACACACACACACACACACACACACACACACACACACACACACACACACACATATATATATATATATATATATATATATATATATATATATATATATATATATATATATATATATATATATATATATATTCGTACTTTGGCAACCTATCAAAAAAACAATCTATGCGTTGTTTTCAGTGCATAAATGTACTTTTCATATTCAGAAAAAACACATCATTCTATCCCAGAGACCTTCATCTTCACTTTCATCTACCTCATAGACTAACAGACCGTTGGGTCACCATTGGAGATATTGCAACCAGCTTCCCACAGATAATTATTTCATTCTTCATTTTATGATTGACACAAAGGACCAGGATAGCAAACAAAACTAAACATAAATTCCTAAGAAATACCCAAAACAAAGGAATGCAAAACAGTACACAATAAACAGGAGCGGATGACAAAAATTATTATTTAAAAAAACCAGCATGCACACAGGTGTCGTGTTAAGACACCATCCCTGAGGGGGAAAAAAAGGGTAGGCGCTGCACTTGTGGCGATGCACTCTCCTCGGGGAGAGCAGCCCGAATTTCACGCAGGGAAATCTGCTGTGACATAAGGTGGTATATATATATATATATTTTTTTTAAGTCAAGAAACATTATAACGAAACAATGAGAATGTCAGAAATTTAAACAGACGAACACACTAACAAACTTATTTTACAAACAACTCAGGAGACACATAGCACATTCTTCTTAAGTGATGTTCATCCATCTGAGGTACATTACCCTCATCATTTTCATCTCCATCACTAATGGTTTACATGCAAAACAAAAAGCCCCAAACCTACTTTTGCGAACTGAAGTGGTACAGGCACGTCACACAAACATGTGGACTGGCCAAGACTGTCTCACAGGGAACAGTACAAGGAGGGAGACAGAAGCAGAGAAAACGATGGACAGATGAAATCAGGCAATGGACTGGCTTTGGTTGGAACGACTTGCTACGGGAAAGCTAAAAGCTGCGAGGAGTGGAGGAAGCTGGTTGCAGAATCCTCAATGATGCCCCAACGGTCTACAAGACTACGAGATAGGTGAGGTGAGGTGAGGTGAGGGTGAGGTGAGGTGAGGTGAGGTGAGGTGAGGAGATGGCTCATAAGCTCCAAGACCTACTCCGTGTTAGCGACAGAGGCTCTGAAGCCTAGAGGCTCATGAAAAAAAATGTAACTGGAAGATAGTGTTAATAGTCACTACATCAGACGGCAACTACTGTTCTCTGTCACATGAGCGAAAATGCGTTGCGCTGCCTTTAAACGCCTGACAAATAAGGCCCAATGCATCCGACTTTGGAGAGAATTGCGTGTTATTATTTTTTTAAAGGCTGGTGAAGAGACCAAGAAGGTAGAAAATAGAAAAGAAGGAGGTGACAAGAAGAAAAGGCACAAGGCAGAAACAAAGAGAGGGATAGAAAAGAGGGAGCTCGTAGCACAGAATGTCCAGAAGGTGGAGAAGGTGGTCAGACCGACAGGCCCGACATCCCCACAGGGGATCACTGCAACCCATCATGTTGTTTACAGCCTCACCGACCACAGAAGGCATATTGGGAATGTCACCTTGTAAAATGGTCAATTTCAGAGTAAAACTGTGCAACTATGTAAAGGTTAAAACATAGCACAAATCAGCTGTACTGTCGTTCCTTGTATCAACACCCTGGCCAGCCATGAGGGTCAATCTGGGATGGTCACTGCGTTGAAGGAGAAACCACATCAACCACACATGAAATGGGATAAAACCGAAACCGGATTCCTTGAAACAACCTTGCTCTTAGCGACTTGCTATGATAATCTTCACTCATATTAGACCGAAAAAAGTCAGCTTCCCTCAGGAAGTTAAAAATGTTGTTCAGTGAAGCAGCACAAAACTGGATCTTTAGGGAGTCTGCAGTAAAATGCTTGCGACTAACATCCTGGACATCTCAACACTCCAGAAGCAGTTGTTTCTTCTCCTTTCCCTCGCTCACAAAGATTCGATGGAGATCCACCCTGAAAAGCAATTCGCCAACTTTGATTCATAGCAGTTGTGTGTCAAAATCTGGTTTCCTAACTAAACTTTTTTTGAATATCAGCAGAGACTAGGTATGAACCCTACCCAGTCTTTACTGATAATCAAAAAATGTTGGCATTACATACAGAGGTCACATCACTAATGGAGAAGTGAAAACTAGAAAACAGAATGCCACTGGTCCACACGAAGAGCTCCTAACTACAGTGAAAAAATGCAAGTTAAAGTGGCACGGGCGCGTCACACGATCATATGGACTGGCCAAGACAGTCTTACAGGGAACAGTCAGGGGAGGGAGACGAAGAGGCAGACAGTGGAAACGATGGGAAAACAACATCAGAGAGTGGACAGGCCTTGGGTGGAACGACCTACTACGGATGGCGGAGGACCGTGGGGAGTGAAGGAAGCTGATTGCAGAATCTTCAGTTGTGCCTCAAAGGTCCACGGGACTACTACGGAACAGGTGAAGGTGAAGGTGAAGAGACTAGATAGCTAATACTAGGTAGTAAGTATCCAACTGTAGCTTAGATCTGAACAGGTTCACCCAACCATTATACTGATAATACAGCAGTGCAGGGCCTCTCTCACTGGTGGCTGTTTGACAGCCTAACGTCAGTAGCGTGCGAGGTTTGGGCTTCGGAGGAACACAACTGTTGTGTTGGGCTCAGAATGAAAGAAAGAAACACAGACATACAGATAAGGAACAACTCCTGGAGAAACAAGTGTTTTTCGCATGAAATAAATACCTGCACTTGTCTTTCCTCACTACTTTTTCCTCAATAATACTTTGTGGTCAAGTGGGAATTGCATCTCTAGTAGATCCAAGTGTAGGCCATTTATATTTTTTTCCCAACTTCTCTTGCCTGTGCATGCACTTAAAGTGTATTGCAATGTTTGGGTTATTATCCAGCTAAGACTGACCACTTGGCTGGATACAAACTTTATGACCTCCTTGCATCCTTTAATAGGATCCCCAAACTTAAGGCACAAAGATTCACTGGGTGCTTATTTGTCTTATAATACTTTTTTTTTTTCCAACATATATCTAAGCCTATTTTCTTTCTCTTTATATCATTGTCTTTTGAGGGCAGCTTCAAAGGCCACAGGAATATCAAATATTCCTTGAATGCAATTGACACTTTTAAATTTGAAAAGTGTCTTGCTGTAAGATACCACAGCAGGTGGAGTTTCAATCACCGCCGGGACCTCTGATGAGGGCTCATCCAGGAGCCGAAACTCGAGGCAGGTCAGGCCAAAGGCATAAAGGCATGGTTCTTACACAGAAATGCCTACAATGCTGCAACTGAAAGACATTATTCTCTAGAATTTATTTTCATTTCATTTTTTTTTAATTGAATCTTTGATAAGTCATTTTCAAAATGATTGAGAAGTTGGTACCTGCACTTGTCTTTCCTCACTACTTTTTCCTCAATAATGAAATAAATGTATAGACAAAATACTGCACCTCCACTCCCCACCCCAGAGACAGAGATAGAGAGAGAGATTGTCAGTGTGGGGGGGGAGGGGGGGGGGGTCGGTATTCTTAACTTTGGCGGAAAGCAAGGAGGAAGACAGAAACTGGTCCTTTTTCATAGGGAGCAAAATCTGGAAAACTTCAGAATTTGCTTCTTGCTATACTAGTGGTAGAAAAAAGGTAAAGGTGTCCCATACCCTATGAGCTCGTTAGGGAACGAGGTGTTAGAGACCTCAACTTCCCTAGGGGCCAGCATATTGAGGGCGGCGCCCATCTCCTCTCCCTGGCTGCTTTACCTTCCCTGACCCTAAAGAGGGCAGGTACCCATTTACAGCTGGGTGAACTGGGGGACTTTACTGAAGCCAAGGCGCGCAAACGGTCACCCATCCACTTGGTAACCACGCTCAATGCTGCTTAACCGTAGCTCGGGGAAAGCGAGTATTCTGACCACTGTGCTATCCTGTCTCCTTCTGGTGGAGGTAAGGCGAAAAGAGAAAGTCAGGTGAAAACCGTCGATATCTTTGATAATTTGTCTGTTTCGACGATAATAGAATCAGCGCTCACGTGTTTTTTTCTACATTCTGTCTCTGTGTGCTTGCGGTTTTATAAATTTTGTCATCCGTTCCCACTGGCACACATTAGCCTACATTTTCGAAAAGTGAAAAAGGTTTTGACGTGTGCTCAAGATGTTCTGCATGCGTTGGCACACGACTGTCCTAGCCAGGTGAAGAGCAGACAGACAGGTCATGTTCCCATGGCTTTGACAGGGAATGCTTTCGCTGAAACAGTAGCCAGCCAGGGGTGCCTAACGACTGCTGGGGCAGAAAACCTTGTCCGTTAAGGTGGGCACAGCCATTGTTATAGTTTTATTTTTTACCACTTTAAGTCACTGCAGATTTCTCTGCGTGAAATTCGAGATGGTCCTCCCGGGGAGAGGGCGTCGCCACAATTGCAGCGTCACATTCTTTTTCTATTCTTTTCCTGTCTCTGTATTTGTTTTCCTTTCTGAGTGGCTTTTTCCTACAGAATATTGCTAGGGACTACTCTCTTGTTGCCGTGGGTTCTT
Source organism: Stramonita haemastoma (assembly GCA_030674155.1). Taxonomy (NCBI): domain Eukaryota; kingdom Metazoa; phylum Mollusca; class Gastropoda; order Neogastropoda; family Muricidae; genus Stramonita; species Stramonita haemastoma. The sequence continues at coordinate 53,579,628 of CM060333.1, forward strand.
TAACGTGCGCTAAATAATTATGTGCTGCACAAAAGACCGCAGTTTATCGTCTCATCCAAACAGTTAGCAGCTATACCACCTCTCATGGTCTAATGAATGGGGGAAAAGTTTCGGGCTGAAACGGGGATCAAACCACCGCACACTTCCAACCGGACTGTTCGCTTTCTTGATCCACATGTTGTTCAGAAAACATCAGTTGAGCAGGATCAGTAGAGCAAAGCAGTATCACTTTCACAGGTTTCATCCCGTTGGTGCATAATGTAGACGACACAGTAGACCACTGTGTGCTGGTAGGAACGGATGAGAGAACAGAAAACAGAATGCACACATGTGTCGTGTTTTGACACCATTCCCGAAGTCGGAATGTGGCTACCTAAATGGCGCGAAGTGGAGGGGGCGGTTGCATACACATCAATCTCATCGGTAGTGAACTGCAAAGCTCTAGGTGAGTTACTCAGAACACATATCAGTGCTCGGTTTGGTCACATCCTTGGTGCTTGTTGATGGGGAATTTCTCTGCTAGGAGATGATTTGATCAGGGTTGTGTAGTTTATCGGGAAATCCACTTGTCACATAAAGCAGGTCTGAAGCGTGATAGGACCAGGCTGATTCTCAGTGAAACTATCGTCGTAATGTTATTGTGAAAAAAATTGATAGGACCCTCTGTGTCAGTAAAATAATATTTTGAAATATTTCACACACACACATGCACACACACACACCGCAGCTGTCAGTTTTTTCCACTTTCAGCTGCTCATTAATCCATCCTATCCCAGCCCAGTTGGGGGGGGGGGGGGGGAGCTGGTGCTAATTATAGCAGGAACTGACCACACGTGGACTCGATAAAAGGAAAGGGCATGCTAAATTTAGCACTCTTGACTGAGTCACACACACACACACACACACACACACACACACACACACACACACACACACACACAACTTTAAAGCATCAAGGATAATTATGCACACCGTTTTTTATTAAAAATGTTTGAGGCCAAATGTTACAAAATTGATGCGTGCTACTGGTACTTAAAACGTTTTATATCTCGTCTTAAAGAAAGCAATTACCCTTAGAACCAAGCATTCGATTTTGATTATTCTGTCATGAAAACCTTTGTTAATACTCAACAAGTTTGTTTTAAGTCTATATTTACATGTTGCTTTAAAATGTTTGCATTCATGCAACAGTATCAAAGATGAGAACGCATAGCAGTTTCACTCATGCTTAAAAAGGTTTTAAAAACAAAGAAGTAGAAAACTGGATTGCCATTGAAAATGTACTAAGTTTCTTTGGGTTCCACATTTGTGGTGCATGGCATGTGGAACACTCATACCTTTATAAATTTATTTTATTTATTAATTCATTGTTTTATTTTTTTATCTAGGATTTATTTATTTATTTATTCATTTTTTCGTTTATATCGAGGATAATTGAATAAGCACTATTGTGCTTTTTTACATTAGTCCCTGTGTGTATGCAGTTTTGTAAACCTTGTCTGATTCCACCGGCACACAATAACCTACTCTTATGAAAAACGGAACAGGATGTAACGTGTGCGCAAGATGTTCTGCGTACGTTTCCACACGGGTTCTCGGTTTGCCGTTTCATCCGAAAGATTTTTGAGGAGAGTGGAGTCAGCACTGATGTTAACTTTAAGGGAAAAATCCCCTTGAACGGGAATCGAACCCAGGTTCGTCAAATTGCGAGCGCAATGTTCTGACCCCTAGGCTATTTCGTAAAAGCACTGTTAACATGTCCACACAGACAGGAGCCTGACAAGAAGCAGGAACAACTGCACACACCAGGTGCAAACCCATCCTGGTCAAGCTGACCTCAACATGGCACCAGTCTGCCCTCACCATGGCCAGGAGGGGTCTTCACCTGGTGACAGAGCAGCCACGCTCTCCCCTGCATCTGCTGGTCACCTGGTGAGCTGTTTCAGCATCTGCTGCTCACCTGGTGAGCTGTTTCAGCATCTGCTGTTCACCAGGTGAGCTGTTTCAGCATCTGCTGGTCACCTGGTGAACTGTTTCAGCCTTTGCCGTTCACCTGGTGAGCTGTTTCAGCATCTGCCGTTCACCTGGTGAGCTGTTTCAGCATCTGCTGTTCACCTGGTGAGCTGTTTCAGCATCTGCCGTTCACCCGGTGAGCTGTTTCAGCCTTTGCCGTTCACCTGGTGAGCTGTTTCAGCATCTGCCGTTCACCTGGTGAGCTGTTTCAGCATCTGCCGTTCACCTGGTGAGCTGTTTCAGCATCTGCCGTTCACCTGGTGAGCTGTTTCAGCATCTGCTGTTCACCTGGTGAGCTGTTTCAGCATCTGCCGTTCACCTGGTGAGCTGTTTCAGCATCTGCTGGTCACCTGGTGAGCTGTTTCAGCATCTGCTGGTCACCTGGTGAGCTGTTTCAGCATCTGCTGGTCACCTGGTGAGCTGTTTCAGCATCTGCTGGTCACCAGGTGAGCTGTTTCAGCATCTGCTGGTCACCTGGTGAGCTGTTTCAGCATCTGCTGGTCACCAGGTAAGACTTTTTCAGGATCTGCTCCATCTACTGGCAAAGTCACCAGGGCCCTAGGGCTTTGTTTAAATAAATATCTGACCGCGGTCAGGTTCAGATAACAGCAAGGATCAGGCAACTTAGAAAAAATGGTTTGTTCATGAAAATCTGAATGATGGAGTTATTTGTCTAAAATCATCAAAACAAAAGCAAACAAAACAACATAAAAAACAAAAACAGAAAACGAAACAAACAAAACAAAACAGGCAATCAAAGACACACACAACAAATAAAACAAGCAATCAAAAGCCAAAAGAACACAATACTTAAGCAGTCAAAACCCCAAACAAATAAATCAAGCAGTCAAAACCCCAAACAAATAAATCAAGCAGTTAAAACCCCAAACAAACAAATCAAGCAGTCAAAACCCCAAACATATAAATCAAGCAGTCAAAACCCCAAACATATAAATCAAGCAGTCAAAACCCCAAACATATAAATCAAGCAGTCAAAACCCCAAACATATAAATCAAGCAGTCAAAACCCCAAACAAATAAATCAAGCAGTCAAAACCTCAAACAAACAAAGACCCCAGTGCTCCCAACAGGCGTCATGAGAGGGGTGTTAGTCAGTACTTCTCATCACCCTGGTATCTATCAGGGGTTGAAGTCGAAGTACTGCTTTTCATCCTGACTCTAAGGATTTACTGACTGCAGTGTTCAGAGGGAGAACTGACTTGTGTAGTGCTGGTGCTGGTATGTGTGTAGGAGTGGTCTGGGCTGAAAGCTCTCGGCACAGCTTCTCAAAACATAGCATTATAGAATTACCATTATCCTCGATATAAAAGAACAAATCAAATAAAAAATAAATAAGCATTATGTTCTCACAGCCGCGGATCCAGCATAATTCTGTCTAGGCTCCAGATCCAGTGCTAACATTGGCCTGCCCCTTCCTTTTCTTCGCCCTCCTAGTTTCCCAGGCGCTGTCAGTTCCTGCTATATTTAGCACCAACTGGCCCCAGATTGACTGGGATGGGATAAGACAGATAGCAGCTGAGAGTAGCTGAAAGGGAAGGGGGAAATAGGGTCAAAGTAAAAAAAAGGTGCATGACCATAGACACATGTTGTGAAATATGAATACGCACAGGATAGAGATCTTAAAGAGAAACTAAATTAATGTAGTGGCCTGAGCGTTGCATTCATGATCAGAAGGTAGCTGAGAATGCTGATTTGTTTCTACTGAAGAATGCATCACTCCTCCAAAAGGCCGACATGTGAGGCTATACACCAAAGCTCTGGATGCAAAAACACGGAGAACGTCAAATGCATACGTTAAAACTCCAGTTGTCTCTCTAAAAGAAGTACAGCAGGCCAGCAATGTCCCGTGAGGATGTATGGCCACAAGTCATACCCAGCATGCGTCCTGCCACTTAGAGAAATGAAGCTCAACAGGCTCAACTTGCTAAGGACAAACTGCTTGAAAAAGAATGAGTGCAGTGCCCCAAAGACTGTTCAAGATGCGAAGAGAAAGTTTGAAGTCAGTTTTTTCAAATAATTCAGTATGTAGATATTCAGAAGTACATAAGGTGATTTTTTTATAATAAGAAAAAGTTGGAAGTAAGTTTCTTTTTCTTCTCTCATTCCCTTTTTACATCGTCAGGTGTGTGTTGTAAAAAGTAATGGCATGTCTTTGCCAGCTCCTCTCATGGGCCGCACAGGTTGGTTTGCAGGGTTATCTCCGTTGGCCGCACAATCTTCCTCAGGCCGTGGAATAGAGTCAGTCAATAGAGTCAGTCAATTAATCAATTAATCAATTTTATGATTAAGCTTAACTAGGCTTACTTTAGGAGGATGGATTCTAATAAGGATTATTTTCATTCTGTTGAAGGGAAGATAAATTATGCGGGATGATGCATCCAAGCCTGTTCCCAGTGAGTCGTATTAAAATAGTGTGTGTGTCCACTCCGCTTACAGTAGGTGGGGTGTGTTTATTAGGATTATCTCAAATCATTGGGGAGAGCGTGCAATTTCTCTTCCCTCCAAGAGATTCAAAATAATCCCAATTAAACTCTACCTTCCTAGCATAAGCCTAGTTTAATCATGAAATTATTTCTGGTCTATATCTCGTATAGAGAAATCACGCTAGACTTTAGGGAACCTAAGGAACATACAGGACACATCGAACAAACCTACTGGCACAATGTACTCTCACCCTAGTCACAAGAGGTCTGCACCAAAGCTGATGCAGCCTAATGGTGTACTAGTCATTAAAGCACAAATGGAAAATGGAAAAGGTGTCCCATAACCTATGTGGTCGTTGGGGAGCAAGGCACCAGAGACCTCAGCTTCTCCAGGGGTCAACATCTTGAGGGCGGTGCCCATCTCCTCTCCCTCGCTGCCTTACCTTTATTGGCCCTAAAGAGGGCAGGTACCCATTGACAGCTGGGTGAAGGACGGTACTGTACAAAAACCAAGACAAACGGTCACCCATCCACTTGGTAACCGCGCTCGATGCTTCTTAACCTTAGTTTGGGGAAAGCGAGCGCTCTGACCGCTGAGCTATCCCGCCCCATGGTTTTGTTAGGAGCGAGATATCAGAGAAGCTGAGGTCTCTGATGCCTCGCTCCTAACAAAACCCCTCTGAGGTCTCTGATGCTTCGCTCCCCAAAGACCATTTAAGTACACAGGGAAATAATTCCGCACTTTAATCATTCTCTGTTGAAGTTCGTGATGTCCTGAGAAATGAGGTCAGCTGTGTCTGATAGAGTGAGTACATGTTTTTCTCTAACAGTCACAGCTGCGCTTAGAACACAGTATGAAACATAAGAGCAACGTTTTGTAACCCCCCCCCCCCCCCACCCCCTACCCCTACCCAAGGCGATGCGTAAGAGGGACGGGGAGGGGGCTTTCAGATGAAAGAGTATCCCCACCTGGAATTTCTGTGCTAGGAATTGCCTCTTTTCTCTCCATCTCATTATTTCTATCCTGTTCCTTTTCTTCCTGTCACCTCCTTCTTGTCTATTTCCTGCTTTCTAAATCGATTTGTTTTTGCCCTTTCCCCCTAGAAAGACTGAAAAAGATGAATATCTCCCACATTGGAAGTCGGATGAGCTGGGCCTGACTTGTCACGTGCTCATCAACAGCGCAACACCTTTTCCCTCGTATGACAGACAACAATGGTTACTGTCTAAGTGTTTGACAAAGAAAAAGAAGAAGAAGAAGAAGAAGAAGAAGAAGAAGAAGAAGAAGAAGAAGAAGAAGAAGAAGAAGAAGAAGAAGAAGAGAAGAAGAAGAAGAAGAAGAAGAAGAAGAAGAGGAACAGGAACAAGAACAAGAACAAGATATTTTTTAATCTGTATTTTAACCAACAATTCCAAACAAGAAATGCTTTGTTTGAACAATGACTGAGCCAAACAAATCCACACCTGAGTGCTAAGTGCTGATTCCAGCGTGCATCGATGGTCAGTTGACATTGTGTCAATTGCAGATTGAACGTTCTCGTGTGTGTGTGTGTGTGTGTGTGTGTGTGTGTGTGTGTGTGTGTGTGTGTGTGTGTGTGTGTGTGTGTGTGTGTGTGTGTGTGTGTGTGTGTGTGTGTGTGTGTTATGTCCTGTGGGTCTAGTATGTTAACCGATTGGGTTTTAACGTGTGTGCAAGATGTTCGGTGTGCATTCACACACGGGACCTTGGTTGATAGTCTCATCCGAAGGACTTTTGGGCGACTGGAGTCAACGCTGATGTTAACTCCAGAGAAAAAATCCTTTTGAATGAGATTTAAACCCAGGTCAGCATATCACAGCGTAATGCGCATCATTCTAACTGCTCGGCTGTCTCGTCCCCTCAAGCCTCTAAGATGGCAGAAAACAATGCAAGGGACTTAGACTTAGATGTGAGGTATGAGTTGGAGAGTGAAATGCAAAATCAGGAATAAAATACTTTAAACAGTCTGTCGTCTAGCCAATGTTGTCTGAATTAAAACAAATATACGAGTCCCAAATCCCCACCAAAAGAAAACAGAATCCACAATGGCTTGATGCGGAAAGTGAAGAAAATGCGTCAACCCATCAAAAATGATGCCAGTGCCACAGAGTGGGATGCTGGTATCAGTGCGACAATGAGAAGCAGGAAAGTGCAGCAAGTGAAAAGCTAGGTATTGCAAAAAAAGTACATGTGTTTCTAAAACCTATTCGGTCATTGAGGAGCAAGCTGTCAGAGACCTCAGCTTTTACAGGGGTCAGCAGCCTGAGGGCAGCACACACTCCTTTCCCTCGCTGCTTTACCTTCCCTGACCCTAAAGAGGGCAGGTTCCCATTGACAGCTGGGTGAACTGGGGGCTTTGCTGAAGCTAAGGCGCACAAATGGTCCCCCATTCACATGGTAACAATGCTCAATGCTGCTTAGCCTTAGCTTGGGGAAAGCGAGAGCTGATCACTGAGCTATCCTGCATTTAAAGGCTTGATAGAGGAGTCCAAACGAGCTGAATCTGAGAGAGCATTAGTCCGAGATAATGCAGAAAACCTTTGTTTGGCAAATGAGGATGAAGAATTTCTTGCCAGCTTAAATGGCAATCTGGCAGAGAATGGCAACACTGCAAAACTGGTGTCCTCTTCCTTAACCCAACGGATCAACAAAAGGTTTTCAGAATACAAACTAAAAGGTTGCATAGAAAATACCAGAGACCAGCGACTGCAATCAACTTGTTGTAGCTGTCACGAAACTGTCTGGAAGACACTTCCTGCTCATGTTTGCCAAGCTGACATAAAACTAGCTCAAAGTTCAGAGAGACTTTGGAAACAGCCACAGCAGCTACCAAGAGCACACAACACACACCAAACTATAAAGGATGCTAAGAGTAAAGAAATCAAAAAGCCAACGCAGACACTTCTGCCTTACTATGTCACGCCTCCAGGGAGCTGTCACTTAAATGCTGGCAGATCATGAGTATACACTTTAACAGAGAAGTGGTCTGACTTTGCTCTGACTTGGTGCCACCCATGGCTCAGCTTTCTAGCAAAACCCTGTCCGCATCTCTCACGGGGGTCACAGCACGGCACAGTTAAACAGCAGTGTGGCAAAACAAAGCGGATACAGAAGACAAAAACCGCCATTGTTTCCAGGACAAAAGTCCTTTTCTAGGCAGAAAGAACTGGCATCAAGAGTGGACACCAGAGAAACAGAGCCATAAGCTAGGGCGGAGAGGCCAGATATCACGGCCCCAGCTTCATCACAAAAAGTATAAGAAGCAGCCCCCCACCAGACAGGTAGGTAAACATAAACATAACGCAGGAAGCTCTGTCCTTTCAAGTTAAAGTTAAAGTCTGTCCTGAGCCTAAGGCTCATCAGGCCGGTGCTTATCCCGGTTTCTGTGGCGTTAAGCGACTGAGAGTCATAGACCCCCCCCCCACTGGATAGGACGCCAGTCTATTGCAGGGTTAACCCCCAACACAAGGTTGGTACCCCTTTTACACCTGGGTGGGGTGAGAAAATAAAATAGCTGTAAAGTGCCTTTTCCATGGGCACAACACCATAGCCGAAAGCTGGGATCGAACCCGCAACCTTTAGATTACGAGTCCAACGCCCTAACCACTAGACTACAGCGGCGGCTGTCCTTTCAAGGTGGTAGACTTATTAAGTAGTTTACAAGAACTGAAAAAAACTTACGCCAGAATCAGAAACTCTACAGATGATTAAAGGAGTAGTATGAGAATTAACTGATATAAAGATAAACTACACAGACGTGCTTCTGCTGGGCCTGAGTTATCCCCAACTGAAGTCACCATCCCTGAAGTTGGAATGGGTTACCTAAATGGCATGGGATAAAAAACAACAAAAAAACAACATTCTCCTGCGCAAAAATCTCACCATGGGTGAAGCTTATGAGTTCTAACGATGAACAAAGTCAAAGGAGGCATCAGTCCCTTCCTGCTGAGATACAGCTAAAGACAGTGTTCACGTGACAGACGATATAGTCCCTTCCTGCTGGAGACTATAACCAGTGTTCACGTGACAGACGATATAGTCCCTTCTGCTGGAGACTATACAGTGTTTCACGTGACAGACGATATAGTCCCTTCCTGCTGAGACTATAACCAGTGTTTCACGTGACAGACGATATAGTCCCTTCCTGCTGGAGACTATAACCAGTGTTTCACGTGACAGACGATATAGTCCCTTCCTGCTGGAGACTATAACCAGTGTTTCACGTGACAGACGATATAGTCCCTTCTGCTGAGACTATAACCAGTGTTTCACGTGACAGACGATGTTCAAGCACTGTCACAGTCATGCTGGCCACAGCTGTTGTTGGGAGGGACAGAAAGCAGCAGAGAACCAGAACCGCCAAGAGTTTCTGACAGTCGCAGCTTCCCTGCAGCCTTCCTGCATCGTCTGCACCTTCTGCAGCACTGTCCCTTACTCTCGTCTGCAAATGAACTGCCTGCATAATCACAGCTGTCAAGTCCTTGTGATAGGGTGGTAAGTAGATTACCTCCCATGTGATCAGAGCGCAACAGTCGCAGCGTTGTGTTTCTATTTAGAGACACACCTGTGAATTGTTGATGCTCTGTTTCCTTGGGTAGTGGTCGAAAACCCTCCGTTGCACACACCTAGCCTTCATGGTGAAATGTTATTAATGCAACCTCTTTTTAGAGGTCACGTTCTAAATTGTTTTGGTGAGCCGTGTTCCCGAGGTTTGTGCACAGATGGAACATCATACATGTCCACTTTGTTATAGTTGTAGTACAAGAGGGGTAAAAGACCCAAGTGGGAGTATCAGTAGTAGATAGCTGTTGTTTAAACTACTGGTTTTTAGCATTAAATATGCTGGACAGGTAGAATGCATATGGAAGGGTGAAAGACCCAAGTAAATTAGTTTCTGTGATAGTAGTTGTAGGGCTACGGGACAGGTAGCTGCATATGGAAGGGTTGAAAGACCCAAGTAAGATTAGTTTTCTGTGGATAGTAGTTGTTAGGGGCTACTGGATTTTCAGCATCCAATATGTTGGCCAGGTAGTGTATATATGGAAGGGGTGACAGACCCAAGATAGGGAGTAAGATTTTTTTTGACCGGTTTAAAGCGTCAAATATGCTGGCCAGTTAGCGTACCTCGGGACACGGTACAAGTTGGCCGGAGATGGATGTGATGGGGTGGTAAGTAGATTATCTCCCATGTGATCAGAGGCAACAATCTCAGCGCCGTGTTTCTATTTAGAGACACAGCTGTGAATTGTCGATGCTCTGTCTCCTTGGGTAGTGGTCGAAAACCCTTCGTTGTACACACCTCGCCTTCACGGTGAAATGTAATTTGTGCAATCTCATATAGAGGTCACATTCTTTACTGTCTGGATGTGCCTTGTTCCCGAAGATTGTGCAGAGATGGGACATCCAACATGGCCACTCTGTTACATCCTTACATGATGTTCTTGTCAATAACTAGATTAAGATGTTCCAATTGGGCGAATCTGCTAAAAAAAGAAACTGCATTATGTCTAAACGCTTGCACATTGCTTTATATCAGGAGAGATGAAGACACGAGTGAAAATAACGGCAATATAATTTTTTTTAAAGTCCTATCAAATAAAGGGACATTCCATTTGAGACTGCAAACATGCGAGTTCCTCTTTACCAAGTACAGGTCGCAGCATTCTACAGAAAACTTTAAACTGGAAAGGAGTGCATATACATCTCCGTAGAGGCTGTCCACATTAAGACAAAAGCCACATAAGGACAGAACACACAGCAGTCAGTAGAGTCTACCAGCTGAAGCAAACAAAATAAGGAATTAATAAGGTAGAAGCAAAAAAAGGTAAAGGCGTCCCATAACCTATGCTGTCGTAAGGGAGCGAGGCATCAGAGACCTCAGCTTCTCTAGGGAACAGCATATTGAGGGCGGCGCCCATCTCCTCTCCCTCGCTGCTTTACCTTCCCTAACTCTGGATAGGGCAGGTACCTATTTACAGCTGGGTGACCTGGGGACTGTACTGAAGCCAAGGCGCGCAAACCGCCACCTATCCAATTGATAACCACGCTCGATGCTACTTAACACTGGCTGGAGGAAAGCAATTGCGCTGACCACTGAGCTATCCTGTCCCAAATAACTAATAATAGATCCTAAAATAAACCTCTGAGTTCTTCAACTCCTGACATAAGAATTACAGCTGGTTTAATAATACTTTTAAAATTCATGTTGTTGTTCAATCATACTTATAAAGGAGTCACAAATGTTGTTTTGAGCATGCCATAAGCTATTTGCTTGTTGTTGCTCTCAGTGTGTGTTTGCTCCCCTTGGCTTCAGTGCGGTCCCCCAGTTCACCCAGCTGTCAATAGTTTATTGCCTCTTTAGGGTCAGAGAAGGTAAAGCAGTGAAGGAGAGGAGATGGGTGCCGCAATGGAAATGGTGGTCACTGGAGAAGCTGAGGTCTCTGACATTTCGCTTCCCAAGCCCGGATAGGTTATGGGAACACATTCACCTTTATACCTGTATACTATTCACGTTTTCTGAAACAAGATCGATTTAAATCAATTATAGTTGTTGATTTTATATGAAAGAAATGGAATAATATCCCTTGAAACATATTTAACAAAAGCAGCTCATATGCATGTTACCTGATAATAATATGAATATATTTTTGGAGGGGGTGCTGCTTGCCTACTTAAGGTCCTGTATATGACAATGAAGTTAAAATAGACCACAGAAGCACGTGTAGTCAAATACTCAAACATCAGATAGTTTTGGTGGCAGTTTCAATTTTATGAGAGAGAGAGAGAGAGAGAGAGAGAGAGAGAGAGAGAGAGAGAGAGAGAGAGAGAAGAGAGAGAGAGAGAGAGAGAGAGAGAGAGAGAGAGAACAGCAATGCTCTATTGTCCGTACAGCAACAAGCCCATCTAGACGAGGCACAAAGAACTAAGCCACTGGCAGTTCTCCACTTAAAGTTGACCTGGGACATCATAAAAAAACCAACGAAATCACGAG
>CM060333.1:53598594-53636094 GCA_030674155.1 Stramonita haemastoma
CTAATTCAATTTTTTTCAACAATATTCTAAGTATATTTTCTTTCTCTTTTATTATCGTCTTTTGATGGCAGCTTCAAAAGGCCACAGGAATATCAATATTCCTTTGAATGCAATTGACACTTTTAAATTCTGAAAAGTGTCTTGCTGTAAGGCTCCACAGCAGGTGGAGTGACAATTATTGCCGGGACCTCTGACCTAGAATTTATTTTCATGTCATTATTTAATAATGAGCCTTTTATAAGTCATTATCAACATGAATGAGAATTTGGTACCTGCATTTGATTATCCTCCACAACTTTTTCCTCAATTATGCACGAAGGAAAAGGTATTCCTATCACCTATGCTCAAAAATAAAGGTATTAAAATCTATGCGTAAAGGTAGGAGGGGGGGATCTATGTGCGCAAACTATCACTCATCATGCTCAATGCCGCTTGATGTTAACTTGGGAAATGGGGGTGTTCTGATCACTGAGCTGTCCTGCCCCAGTATGGGACAGTATGGGACAATCTAATGGCGTTAAGCTTTGAACTTTGTATTATTAATGGGGTCTCTTCTTCAATGCTGCTTCTCTTTCTTCCAAAACAAGCCCGTAATAGTTTCGTTTAACCTAAAACACCCTGGGTCTAGATTCATTTTCCAGTCAAAACTAAAGCAGTAATGGCAACAACACACGCACGCACACACATACACGCACACCCTTTCTTGCCCACGCATGCATGTGCGCACACACACACACACCTACAGACACGCGCGCTACACACATACACACACACACACACACACACACACACACACACACACACACACGCCAACACGCAACACACATAATATGTATAAACACACCTTTATTTTACACACGAAAGTGTGCGTAAACAAAAAAAATCTACACATTTGAAAATATCAGATACAATGGTCCTATTTTTACTGAACAATTTTGCAATTTATTTACAAAAACTGGCAAAACATTTTTCAAAGTATCATTACACATCATACTCCTTCATACCCAAGATGAGTACTTTTAATCAAAGGTCCAACTGTGTATTACTCATTGTGGTAGATGAAGTTAAATGAGGTCAAATGAGGTCAAGGTGAGCGTCTGTTCATCTTTAAACTACCACAACTGGCTTTTGAGACATCTTTCAGCCTCGTCAGAGGGATCTGTTTATAAGAAGTCACCCTGTGGGACCTGTCAGTATGAAATAGCATCCCCACCTTGGAGCAAATTCTGCGCTAGGAATTCCATCTTTCCTATCCCTCTTTTTGTTTCTGTCTTGTTCCTTTTTGTTTTAGCATTTCCTTCTGGTTTCTATTTTCTATATTACTTTTCTTTGATGCCAAAGTCAGATGCCCTAGGCCTGACTTGTCTGGTGTTTGACGGTAGTGCAAGGCATTTTCGCTCCTATGACAGACAGCATTACATGCTACTGGCACACATGACCTGCTCTTCCGAGAGGAGGAACGACTTTTTTTTTTTCTAACGTGAGCGCAAGATATTCTGCGTGTGTTTGTGGGCTTTTAATTATTATCTCATTCGAATGAATTTGACATACGGTTCGATTTTTTTGTCAAACTGGGAAGAAAGGGTAAGTCTTGGAATCAAACCCAGAACCTCACGGTTTACTTATTGACAGGTGAATGTCAACCATCCTGCCACCTTCCGTCCTCACACACACACACACACACACACACACACACACACACACACACACACACACACACACACAACACACACACACACAATACACGCGCGCACGCGCGCTTGCACGCACACTTGCACGTACGCATGCACACACCATACACAAAACACACTCCCCCCCACACAAACACAGACATACGTCCCCCCCAACCCCCCCCCCCCACACTATACCAGCACTCAAGCTTATCCCCCCTCCTAACCACTCCTCCTCTCATAACCGTAGAAACCCAATCAAAGTGTTGTAATTCTTAGAGTTTTCTGTGCTGGGTGCAGACGACAGTAGCCATGGTGTGGAACTGGCCCGTGCAGGCCATGTTGGGGGGCGGCACACAGGTTCCCACGGTCTCAGACAGGCCCCTCGGGCGCAGGGACACTCCGTGCCACCAGGAGTCTCTGTCAGCGTCCTGATCACTGCACAGTGGCCACATAAGACACGTGCACTGAAGGGTGATCACCCTGCACCAGGAGTGCCACATAAGACAGTGCACTGAAGGTGATCACCTGCACAGGAGTGCCACATAAAGACACGTGCACTGAAGGTGATCACCTGCACAGGAGTGCCACATAAAGACACGTGCACTGAAGGTGATCACCTGCACAGGAGTGCCACATAAAGACACGTGCACTGAAGGTGATCACCTGCACAGGAGTGCCACATAAAGACAGGGCACTGAAGGTGATCACCTGCACAGGAGTGCCACATAAAGACAGGGCACTGAAGGTGATCACCTGCACAGGAGTGCCACATAAAGACAAGTGCACTGAAGGTGATCACCTGCACAGGAGTGCCACATAAAGACACGTGCACTGAAGGTGATCACCTGCACAGGAGTGCCACATAAAGACACGTGCACTGAAGGTGATCACCTGCACAGGAGTGCCACATAAAGACAGGTGCACTGAAGGTGATCACCTGCACAGGAGTGCCACATAAAGACAAGGGCACTGAAGGTGATCACCTGCACAGGAGCCTAGTGATGAGTGCCGCACATAAAAGACAGGCACTGAAGGTGATCACCGCACAGGAGTGCCACATAAAGACAGTGCACTGAAGGTGATCACCGCACAGGAGTGCCACATAAAGACACGTGCACGCGTGTTCGAGAGGCAAATCTGATCCAAATGTTATTTAAAATTAAATTTAAAAAACCAAATCAAATCCAAATCCAAATCAAGTCACATCAAAGGAAATCAACTCAACTCAACTCAACTCAACTCAAATCAAATCGAATCGAATCGAATCGAATCGAATCGAATCGAATCAAATCTATCTAATCGAATCGAATCGAATCGGATCGGATCGGATTGGTACTCATGGGTTGGTTTTTTTGTTTTTTACAACCAGTATCTGCCCTTATCAGGGATACATCATAAACACAAAATCCCCCAACAACCAAACAACCAGCAACAACACCAGCAACATAAACCAAAGCTGAGAAAGACACAACAGCTTCAGCATCAAAGCAAAAAAACCAAACAAACAAGAGCAACACACACACACACACACAACAAAAAAAAAAAAACAACAACAACAACAATAACAACAATAAACTACCCTAACCCATGAACAAAGAAACACAAACCACACACAAACACGCACACAAAAAATATCGGCAAAAACACAGAAATAGGCACAATTAATAACTAATAAACAAGTAAGAGAGAGAGAGAAGAGAGAGAGAGAGAGAGAGAGAGAGAGAGAGAGAGAGAGAGAGAGAGAGAGAGAGAGAGAGAGAGAGAGAGAGAGAGAGGGGGGGGAGGGAGAGAGAGAGAGAGAGAGGAGGAGGAGGAGAGAGAGAGAGAGAGAGAGAGAGAGAGAGAGGAGAGAGAGAGAGAGAGAGAGAGAGAGAGAGGAGAGAGAGAGAGAGAGAGAGAGAGAGAGAGAGAGAGAGAGAGAGAGAGAGAGAGAGAGAGAGAGAGAGAGAGAGAGAGAGAACGGTTTATTGCATACGACTGTTAGCCATTTACAATGGATGGGAACTAGGCGCAAAACTCACACCGATATTTGATATAAAATAAAAACAATCAGCATTAGTTGCCCACATCATCTTTAAAGCATGCAATCTGCGGTGGATAGTCTAGAGGTAACACACCTGCTTAGAAAGCGAAAAGTTCGGATTGAAAGTGTGTGGTGGTTCGAGCTCCGTTTGTGCCCGAAACTTTTCCCAGTCCAGTAGACCCTGAGTGATGGAATGGGAGCTAGGCTTTGGCATGAAACGTTAAACTGACGTCACGTGTGCAGCAGCAATTTCCACGGCACGGCAACAAGAGAATTGTCCCTGACAAAATCCTGTTATAAAGCCACTTTGATAGAGAAATGAAGACACATCCATACAAGAAAAGAAAAGAAAAAGTAATGGGAGGCGTTGCTCTTGCAGCGACAGGCTCTCGCCAGGGAGAGCATCCCGAATTTCACGCAGAGATATATGCTGTGACTTAAAGTGGTATACAATTATATACAATACAATGCAATACAATACAGCACATCACGATATAATGCATTATATACAATACAATGCAATACAATACAGCACATCACGATATAATGCAATACAATACAACGCAATACAATACAACACAACACAACACAATACAATAAAACCCCTTTCCATTGGCCTTGTAACAGTTCCTCAATGATGTATATTCTGAGGAACAAGCGACTCTTAATTATCCTGTCACCACGCTCTTAGTAGTAGTAGGCACCCATCAGTCTCGGAAGACTATGGAGCTGCGCTCTAGTCTTTAGTAGTAGGCACCCATCAGTCTCCGAAGACTATGGAGTTGCGTTCTAGTTTTTAGAGTGCAATGCCTGGGTAAGTAAGTATGCTCTTACAGTGTGAGAATCAACCATAATTAATTTCAGCAAGTCTCTGAAATATTTCTTTCTTCCTTCTGAATGCCTGTGGCTCTATTAAAAGTTTCCATTGTTTTATGTCTTGTAACACTTCATGGATACTCTCCATGCAGTTTCTTTGCGCATTATTTTCTGAATCTGTTGAAGAGTAGCCCTGTGATATAGATAGTCTGTTTCATGGGCCTCAGGTCACTCTCATCTCCAACTCACACTACAGACAGCGCCTTTGTCTCACTGTTCAATTCCCTTATCAGCCCTTTCCTATCACCCACTTTATTCACATTGTCTCAGACATAATCTCATGACTTCTTGATATTGCTGCAATCATATTCTTTCCTTCATGCCAAGTCGAAGCACTGGGCCTGACTTGTTGGGAGCTTTACGTCATCGCAACGAATTTTTTTTCATATGGCAGACAACAATAGTTGCTGTCTGAGCGTTCGACGAAGGACAAGAAGAAGAACAACAACAACAAAGAAGAAAAAAGAAGGAGAAGAAGAAGAAGAATGTGATGGGGTGGTGAGTAGATTACCTCCCATGCAATCAGCCCTGTCGCAGCCTTGTGTTACTAAATCGGGACACACTTGCGAATTGTGTGATGCTGTTTCCTTGGGTGGCGGTGGAAAATGCTCCATTGCATACATTTTGCCGAGTACAGCACATATTTAGTGCACCTAGAAGAACCCAAGGCAGGAAGAAAAGGGATGTCTGACAGAAGTGTGTAGAAACAGCTGCTGCCATAGAGAGAAGCAGAGACTACATTATGCAGCCAGGAAACAAGGGGAAGAGCTACTCTCAGGGATGGTGTCTAAACACGACACCTGTGTGCATGCTGGTTTGTTTTTATAATTTTGTCATCCGCTCCTACCGGCACACGATGGCCTGCTCTTCCGAAAGGCGGAAGGGGTTTTAACGTGTGCGCAAGATATTCTGCGTGCGTTCGCACACGGGGCCTCGGTTTATAGTCTCATCCGAAACATAAGACATTACAAATCTATAAGCCAAAACATTCATCTGAAAAACAATACATTCCATGTATGTACCTGTGTGTGTGTGTGTCCGTGAGAGGGGGAAAACAAGCAAAGAAGGCATAAAAGGAAAAGTACATGCACACGCATAAAAAGCAAATATAATAACCATTAAACACACAAAAAACTAAATAAAATTCGTATCTCTATATTTAAACAGTAAAATAAAATTTCAATTCAAATTTCAATAAGAACCGAAAACATTCCTGTCCAAAGATAAGACTAGGATAGCGTATGTAGAAGTGGAAGATGGAAAAAAGGCATCTTCAAATTACATCGAGATCAAAACAAACCAGTCAACAAAGTATTTCAAAACACCCACCCAACCCAAAACCAAAAAAGTGGTAGTAACCCCCTCCCCCATAAAAACCACTATCACCAACAATAATGTTCAATCTATTATTTAAAAAAAAAAGAGAGAAGGTATACATTCAACAAACACATAATCCCCAACTGGATACATTCATAATGAAATAAACAAAAAAGAGGGATATATGTCTAAAACCACAAAATCCCCAACTGACCCAAACATTCATGCCAAGACAGATACACTTATTATAATTAAGTAAACAAATAGATTGAAATAGTGAGGGGACAGCAAAGAAGAGAGCAACTCAAGCGAAAAGAAAATTTATCAGAACATTTGTATCATTCTTTCTGACTTTAAAACATTATTATGAATTTTAAAAAGTCTAACAAAAATCCTAACTATAGCAAACAAACATTGCAAAACATCAACAACATTGAGACGTAATACCCTATGAAATACCGAAACAGAACATTTTTCAAGTCATGTTAAGAACATGAATTTCAAAGTCCTGATAAGGCGTTGCAAATGTGTAAGGGAAAAAACAAAGCAAAAAAACAAAAGCAAAGAACAACCAAACAAAAAAAAGCCAACAAAAAAACAACAACAGAAAACAAAAAAATCCAACAAAAACAAACAAAAAGGAAACCCAAACCAAAACAAAAATAAAGAAAAAAAGAACTGTCCATATTAAGACGACATGGATACAATTCCAAATTCAACAAAAGCGCCAAAACGTTTTTATGTAATAAGTTTATGCTAGTATTTTCAAATTGAGAGAGAGAGAGAGAGAGAGAGAGAGAGAGAGAGAGAGAGAGAGAGAGAGAGAGAGAGAGAGAGAGAGAGAGAGAGGAGAGAGAGAGAGAGAGAGAGAGATTATATTTTTTATACAATATATTTGTTGTAATATGAAGTGTTGTGCATCGCCAAACTTTGAAATAACAACAACGAGCAATGACAAAAACCCAAACCACACGTGACCACACACACACACACACACAACACACAACACACACACACACACAACACACACACACACACACACACACACACACACACACACACACAATCCCGAAAGAAACCAAAACATGTCATGATGAAAAGCAAAATGAAGGAAACAAAACATTATTTCATACAGACAGATTGAAAATGATCATTCCATTCTTTCTATGATCAAACTGAAGGAAATCTACTTGTCATCCGACAATTCATACATATGTATCTTTGATTTATTTGTTGTGTTTGATTTTTTCCTATCTATAACTGATTAAAGAGTTGTAAGGTATTGAAAGTTATTTCACTGCTATATATTTTCAACGATCTCGCCTATGTCATATTTGGACAAGGCTTGGGACAGCAGAATTCGATAATAAATAGCAATAGATGTCATGCTAGTTTCTCAAAATTAATTAACTCCCCTAACCGAACGATCCGTTATGATTTTTAGTAGCCCAAAGAAGGGAACCGCATTCTTGAATCAAGGGAAAGAATTACGAAGCTCTGCGCATGCGCATGGATTAACTCCCATGAGAGAACGAGCGTTTATGAATTTGAGTCATCCCAAAGAAGACAACAGCGTTCTTTAATCAGGGGGAGACAATTATAAGCGTCGCGAATGTGTTTGAAGCGTGCCGTAGGGTACACATACACACACAAGAATACTGTGAATATTGTGATCTCTTGGTCTTGGTCCCAAATACTTTTCGCATTATTTTCAACACTAGCCAATCCTACCAGCGCAGTTAATAAATCAGTGTTATGCACACTTTGAGAATAGTTGGGCGTGTGTGAGGGGTGACGTACATGTGTGCATCTTACACACCTCTGAATTACAGACAAAAACATATATTGTAAATTGAAAATCGTTTAAAATGCAACAAAGGAATCGAAGTAACGATGAAAGGTATCATATTGTACCTACAGCTCAACCAAATATTTCAGTTTAAATTATAGTGCAATATGTTTGGACAAATTTCATATCCCAATATGTTTTCAGTTTAGCCCACTGAATGTAACAGTCACTTAGTAAATAGAAGACTTTAAACAGAAGTATGCAATCAACAAAAGGATATTGGTGGCGGAGTAGTTAATTGAAAGAGTAATAATGATGTGTAATTCATCAACCAATAGCTCTGAGATTGACATATCATCTTCAAAGCTGATGTTCTCAAAGTGAGATCTCTGGCAAATGATCTCACTACTTTAAAGATTCATCAAAGTACAATTACCCTTAGCACTAAGTTTTATTACATATCAATCTGCAAATTGATGACAGCTTTGAGGTTAAATTGGTTAGAAATCTCTCTCTCTTTTCCATATTAGGCTATGCTGTTTTGTGTGGTGCCAAATTTGATGGCTATAAAAAGAAAATCAAACAACAGTGTTATATAATTGTCATAACAATGTGTATGTGAAATTAAATACTAATTGCAAAATACCTTTTTTCTCAAAATGCTTTAAACCACGAGACAGCTGTTTTCCCACAAGAGAGGAGAAAAGATCAAATTCAATTTTTTTGAGAATAATGAATAAACACTACTGCTTTTCATTTACATGCTTTTCATTTACATCCAGTCCCCGCCCTTGAGAGAGAGAGAGAGAGAGAGAGAGAGAGAGAGAGAGGAGAGAGAGAGAGAGAGAGAGAGAGAGAAATGTGCTTTTCTATTGTCCCTTTCGAAAACTTTAGCCGTAAGAGCAGCGCCGCCAACTATTTTTTCTCTCTGCTTGAACATTTGTTTTCCTTTAAGTTTAGATTTGTCTACAGAATTTTGCCAGGGATAACATTCTCGTTCCGTGGGTTCTTTTACATGCGCTGAACACATGCATGCATATAAGGCCTCGATTTATCCTCTCCTCCAAAAGACTAGCACTTAGACCACCACTCGAGGTCTAGTGGATAGGGTAAAAGTCTGGTCTCAAATGGGAATCAAACCTGCCACACTGCACTTCTGTCTATCTAGGCAGGTGCAGTGGCGCTTTTATGACCCCATGCGCGAGTGTGTGTGTGTGTGTGTGTGTGTGGTGTGCGCACGGTTGGTGTGTGTGTGTGTGTGTGTGTGTGTGTGTGTGTGGAATCACAGACAAAGGTATGCCTATATTTCTCCTCTACCATTTCTTTCTTTTTTTGTTTCTTTCACTATGTATATATGTATTTATGTATTTATTTAATGTTTTATTCCGAGGATATTGGAATAAGCACTCATGTGCATTTTTACATCCAGTCTCCGTGTGTATGCAGTTTTGTCAGTTTTGTTACCTTTCCCCACCAGCACACAATGGCCTACTCTTCCAAAAAGCAGAACAGATTTTAACGTGCGCGCAAGATGTTCTGTTTGCGTTTTCACAAGGGGATCTCTGTGAAAAGTCTTCGGAGAGAGAGGAGAGAGAGAGAGAGAGGAGAGAGAGAGAGAGAGAGAGAGAGAGAGAGAGAGAGAGAGAGAGAGAGAGAGAGAGAGAGAGAGAGAGAGAGAGAGAGAGAGAGAGAGAGAGAATGAATGAATAATGTTTTTTTCCAAGGGTAACAGAGTAAGCATGCACAAACTTTTTCTCATCTGGCCTTTGCCCTAGTTAGGGAATAGCAGCCCCCCCAAAAGAACCCCCCCCCATCAAAAATGAAAAACAAACAAACCCCCTCCCCCAAAAAAGAGGAGAGAGAGAGAGAGGAGAGTGAGAGAGAGAGAGAGAGAGAGAGAGAGAGAGAGAGAGAGAGAGGAGAGAGAGAGAGAGAGAGAGAGAGCCCTGGACTCTGTCAAGGCGTATGTTCCATGCTTCACGTGAAGAAAACAACTCTGTGTATTCACCTTGCACAGATGCTGACTGAGCACTGTGTTCCTTGTTGGACACTTCACTTTCGCATTTGGCCACCACTGGTACAGTTCTGTCCTCCACATACAGAAAATCAAACCTGTGTGTCGGCGCCAGTTTTGACCTGAAGCTACAGGTAACTTTGGTTTGATTTGTGTTTCTTCTTCTTCTTCTCATTAATTTAGTTGGTTATCTATGATTATTCACATGTTTAAAATAGAAATATGTAAAAAGGCGAAACAAAAAAGGGGAAAAGTAACAACTGTGTATTCTGAAGTCTCAAAAGACTGCGTAGAATGATTAGTATCATTCTTGGGTAAGATTTCCTGTGCTCCCTCTAGTGTAACGACTTCTGAATTGATTTCTGTAGAGTCATGGGAATACTGGACTGATTTAACTGCTATAAATTATTCCTTAAAATATTACCAGAATTTGGGGGGGCCTTTTTTTTTACATACCTACCCTTTATGGGTTTCTATTTTTACTTGGCCAGGGTCGGTCTCTTGAGAATGTGATAATCATCTGTTGATGTGGAAACTGAAACCAAAGAGTCATTTACCATTCTGGATGTGATGTTTACTTA
The DNA here is from genome assembly GCA_030674155.1 of Stramonita haemastoma. Lineage (NCBI taxonomy): Eukaryota > Metazoa > Mollusca > Gastropoda > Neogastropoda > Muricidae > Stramonita > Stramonita haemastoma. Next base: position 53,608,868 of record CM060333.1, read on the forward strand.
ACTCTGTCTTTTCAGTGAGGGCAGGGTGTGTAGCGTAGTGGTTAGAGCGTTGGGTTTGTGATCTGACATTTGCAGTTAACATCAGTACCGATTCCGCTCCCTCAAAAGTCTTTCAGATGAGACTATTAACCCAGGTGCCGTGTGAGAATACACGCAAATCTTGCAAACATGTTCCACATTTCGGAAGAATAGGCTAATGCATGCAAATAGGAACCATGATCTATTATTTTAGAATCCCGTACTCACTGTTTATGCATTACACCCCAAACCGGAATGCAGCTACCTTTATGATGGGTAAACGGTCACATACACAAAAATGTCACCATTGATGAACCTTGGAGCTCATGCCTAGGGAACAAAAAAACATTTTCAAGTTAATTGTAGTGAAAATAAGCTTGTCTGGGCAATTCACCTTTGCTCATGTGCGCACCCCCCTCCCCCCAAACTCTGAATAGAGGTATAAATGGGATGCAATAAAAACCATGAAAAAACCCACTGTGCTATAAGCACATCAATGAAGTGCATCTTTATCAAAAACTAACTAAAAGTTTGATGTTTACAGGAACACACCAAAAAGATGACAAAACATCTCCAGCCGCCTCTCAACAAACGATCAGAAGAGCCACCCTACCTATCAAGGGAAAAGCCCTGCCTGTTGAGGATAACGCTGCCTTCCTTCAGGGTGACATTTCACAAACGGCTGACATGGCAAGGAGCGTCACCCCTTCCCCCCTCCCTCCCTCTCTTCAAACTCTACCTCAGACAACTCCATACTCTAGCACCCCCCCCCTACCCCTCCCCCCCTCCCCTCTTACAGTCTACAGAATCTTCACAATGATGTAGAGAAGCAAAAGACGACGACGAGCAAGATCACCGAACAGAAGCCAAAGCCAAGGTGCCAGTTGCCTCCATGACAAAACCTGGCGGCAACAACCCACATGACTACCATACCTGAAACTCCCAGTCTACAGAATTTTCAGTGATGAAGGCGGAAGAGAAGCGAAAGAAGGTTCTATCTACGGTGCTGTGCCATTGCAAGATGGAGGAGTCAGAAGATTGGCTGCCCTTCTTGTTTACGTGTGACACTGGAAAGAACTGGCCAGACACCCCCCCCCCTGCACCCCCACCCCAGTGGCCAAGAAACTCTACAGTGACTTGGAGGACTGCAGCTTACTGCCGTGTTCATGGTGGAGACGCAACTGTGCATTGACGAAGGCAGAAGATGAAACAAGCACCGCGGCACCAGTGCAAACTTCAGGCTGACAAGGTAACGTCTTCTTTCTGCTGCTTGTGGGAGGCAGGTCAGTGCCACTGTGGTGACATACGACTTCAGCCATCATCTGAATGGGAGTACCGTGGATAATTAATTTTAGAGACTTTTAGATAGTTAATTCTACGTTTTAATGTTTTAGTTGGAAGCAGGCATACTTGTAAGTTAGTTTTTCGGCAAACGCTGGTGATAGTTTTTTTCGTTCGGTTTATTATTATTTTTTGTTTTTTTTTCTTGGGGGTTGGAGTTTGGGTAGGTGTGTGTGTGTGTGTGTGTGTGTGTGTGTGTGTGTGTGTGTGTGTGTGTGTGTGTGTGTGTGTGTGTTAATGGAGGGGGATTCGTTCCATGGCTAAAGCTTTGAGGTCCACATGGGTACTGAATGTAAAAAAAAAAACAGAATTGCTTATTCATTATCCTCGAAATAACTGATTTGAAATTATTATTTTGTTAAAGTTGGTAAACTGTGTAACACACATATGCAATAGTTAAGAGCGGTATACAAATGTCAACTCTTGTTAACTACTGTGAAGCCATTGGTCACGGTAGTTATGTGTATGTAAATTATCAATTGTCTACGTGTGGTCCTGTCAAGGTTCTACTTGATTTTTTGTGACACCTCGCTTGAATAGATATGTTTAAACAAGTGAGCTGCCACACACACACACACACACACACACCACACAACACACACACACACACACACACACACACACACACACACACACAACGTGCGCGCGCGCAGAGGCGCACGGGCGCACAAGCGCACACAAATAGACGCACACACACACACACGGGTACGCGCGCGCACATCGCATCGCATCGGCACAAGCAAGCGAGCGTGCGTATGCACATGCTTATCTTGACCCACCGTGCAATGCATATACACATATTTCAACTTCAATTAGTCAATGTCATATCTATCAAACTTTTATGTTTACCTTTATCAGGTATTCAGCAGCGGTCTTTGACCTCGCCACGAACATGATGGTGCTATGAGACATGTATGACTGACTTGTTAGGCCTGTGTCGGTTAAGGGTGTGGAATAGAGGAGACAGGTTATACCCTGAAAAGTGTTTGCTGTCTTGGGATCTTGGACATAAAAATATATCAGATCCTACTTTTCCAAAAGGGGATATTATGTTCTCCGTTTTTTTTTTCACGAAGACTCGTGCATCTTCCACATTCTACAGAACACGCTTTGCATGACAGTTCATCTGATGACCCAATGATCAATGGGCACCAACTTCCTGATTGCATCAATGCTCCTTGCTCAATGGAACAAGGCAGATTTAAAGTAAAATGAAGTAAAATCTAAAACATAGAATAAAAAGACTAAGCTAAAATAAAAGAATGCAACAAAAAATGTCTTCAATAAGACCAATTAAAGTATAAAAAAACTAAAGAATATTTAAAGCATAAATTAAAAAGAGACTAAGCTAAAATAAAACAATGCAGCAAAAAATAAAAGTCTAAAATAAGACCAATTAAAATATTTAAAAAAACTACAGAAATTAAAAAAATAAAATATCATAAAATAGAATAAGATCAAACAAAATAGAAATTAAAATAAAGTAAGAACTGAAACCTAAAATATCATCAACGTAGACACTAAATTAGATTTTAAAATACTAGAATAAATTAGCCATAAAAAATAAACAACAAAAAGGAAAAAATCTGCCAGAGTTGAGCGGAGAGCAATCTGGGTGACAGTGATCTTGGGGTCCAAACATACCACCACACCACCTACAATGACACCACAGAGGTGGTCATGAGGGGGTGTAACTTCTTCACTCCCCCCCTCACCCAACACACACCACACACACACACACACACACACACACACACACACACACACACACACCACACACACACAGACACAGACACACCACACCACACACACACACACACACACACACACACACACACACACACACATTCATTGAGACAGCGGTCATAAGGGAGTGAAACTCCTTCGTCCCTCCCCCCCCCCCCCCACACACACACACATTGAGACAGCCAACATAAGGGGGAGTAACTCCGTCACCCCCTCGCATTTCCCTGTAAGATCTCCAGTCTCTGTTCCATCCTCTAATCCACACGGGTCCTAACATGTCGAGTCATGGTGTGGATCATCTGGGGTGGACTATGGATTCTCTGAGGGCTCTGAGTCAAGTGGATCATGCGAGGGGAGCGGGTGGTCATCTCCATCAATCTTTCGCTTGTGTAAGTACAGGACCAGGTGTGCAGCTATAAACTTTGCTTTGTGTTATGATTTTTAAAACTATTTATCGTAACTGGTTGCTTTATTATTATTATTATTATTATTTATTATTATTATTATTATTATTATTATTATTATTATTATTATATTTTAGCTGTAAGTCTGTTTAGCATAAAAATAAAACCATTTTTCAAACACAAGTCCCCGAAATTTTGATTGTAAAGAGCTTGTGATAGTTGTATGATTATGACAAGTCAGCGCCTATACCTATAAAGGGAGAGAGTATTCTGATTGTTTTGAAAGTGTTTGGAAATTTTCACTGAAAAATATATTGTAATGGTGGTTTCATCAGATTTTCCGGGGTCAAGAGTTAACCGTTTCAATGTTTCCGATAAAATTGTGTTTGACTGTCATATCTAAGTAGACTAACTTTACAGTCAAGAGTTGTGTGTTTGAATGTTGAACACCGGCACCATTTTCTGGATTTAACTGACTGATGGTGTCCAGGAATTTTTAAGGAATGTGAATTAAATCAAAGTGACGAGATAAAATCATTCTGATATTTAAGTCAACAAAAAGGTGGGTTAATTTTTGTTGATAGCTGATGACTTAGTGTTTTCAGGGGCTGTGGTGCTGGAATCAAGTGAGAGACCTGACATAAGCTGGCTGCCATCATGGCCTGGTTTTCCTGTATGGACAGAGGTAAGGTAACTTATATTTTGCTGTCGTTGTTGTTGTTGTTGTTGTTTTTTGTGTTGTTGATTTCTGACCTGATCCTCTTCTTGCTCCAGTTCGTTTTGTTGTTTGTGACATTGCTAGTAACTGGTTTCATTGTTTCTGTTCATTTTAATTTGATATGAAGGCAGGATTGAAGAGATGTTTGGTATTTCATACTCTCGTACTTTTTTCCGTACGAGTTCATACTTTCGCATTTCATACTATATACAGGCACAGACACACGAGACCCCACACACACACACACACACACACACACACACACACACACACACACACACACACACACACACACACACACACACACACATGTTATCCTCGACTTAAGAGATTAAATAAATAAAAGAATAAATAAATAGTAAATAAAACACACATACACACACCTTGCTCCCCTCACCCCTCGCCCTCCTGACACACAGAGTATTAAGTCTCTATTTTCTTGCTAAATCCAGCGAATGACAGAGTTAAAATGATGAAAAATAAAAGAATATAATAGGATATACCAAAGCCCTGAAAAATTTTCTATTTGTTTCCAGAATTCTTTTGCAAGGGAACATCAGCAAGCCAGGTCTCCAACCGGACATCAGTCATCAGGAACCACACTCACCGCAAGAGAGACATCATCGCAAGAGACATCATCGGAGAAGACATCAATTATAAGTGGTGTGCAAAGACAATGAACATGCCACAGCAAGAAGTGTAACATTTCTGGCTAAATCAACAAAGAATTAATTTCAATTGCTATTTAAAATGTACAAGCTATGATGTTGAACACGCCAATTTTATGTAACGTGCATCTTTTGGTGACAATATTCCGCAAATAGGTTTGGAATATATACTTTGTAAATATTGGACAGCATGTAGCACTGTAACACAGATACGAGCCGTGATAAACCCAGAGGAGTTTAATTTCCTAAATATTCTGCAATGACTACACGCATCGGCTACACAAGAACAGAAACAAACCCAAACAAAAGTAGCCAGCTGTGGTCATTCTTACAGGGTATGCATGTCACATGCTGGGGCAGTTGTTGGTTTTAATGTTAGATTAGAAAACACTGTTTACTAGTTTTAGTTCGTTGTGGTTTGATTTTGTTTGAAGTTTTCCGGGTAAAAAAAGGGGAGAAAATCACAAAAACAGGAAAGATAGGGAAAAGGAAAAGATAAACGGGAACCTTTTGCATTAAAAAGTAAATGAAAAACATAACTAAACAAGAAACAATAATGCTTTACAATCTGCAAGATAAGATTCAATAACTTATTATAATAACTAATCATAAAATTACAGTCTGCGATAAATCCAGGTTTTGTATATTTTTTCCATTATGTGTTTTTAACTTTGAAGCATTTTTGTTTGGTTAGGGGTTTTGCTAGAGATATGTGGATATAATGAAATGACTAATGGAGAAGTTTTCTTGTATGTCTTTAAAAACTAAGATCTTACAGTATTTTTCTATGATTATTTTTTACGTTTTTTAAATGAGTGAAATCAAGTGACTTTTCAGGAAATACTGTCCTGATATACCATGTTTTTTGTAATGCTGCTAATAATCTGCAATACTTAACGCTTGAAAACTATATTTACCTCTCTATTTTAAGAAAGATCAAATAATCAAACACGTGTATGGCCCTTTATGTTTTTTTATTTTTTATTTTTTCAAGTGAATGAAATCAATCGGATGTTTCAGTAAATATTCCTGTCCAGATGTATCATGCTTTTTGTAGAGCTGGCAATAATCTGTGGTACTTAGTGTGGGATTTGAAATTTAAAAATCTATTTCAATAATCAGATTATCAGTGTTCGTGCCCCTTTATGCTTGCATACCTGCAATTAATAGGTGTTTTTTTTATAATTCTGTGTGGTGGTGGTTGTTGGTGTCGAATGAATCAGATCAAAAGACCAGTTGATAAAACACCAGTAGCCTGTCATTCGGTATTTCTTGCATTCAAGACAGGCAAAAGAGTGAGATAACATTTTTTGCTACTAGTGATTACTTTCTTGTTTTTTTAAGATTCCTATCTAATGATTTGTTGAGGAAAACAACCCTTATCCTAATATCCATCCTATCAATACTTGTAGTTCTAGTAGTATTGTATATATTTTTAAAAAAATCAAATGAACCACTCTGAATAAGTTAAAAATACGTGTGTATATGGTTTGAAACTGGTAGTATTTTTGTATGTTTATTGGCTTTACATTTCTTAAAGGTGAGACGCAGGTCCAAAAGTGGCCCAAATCATGTTTTTTAGAACAAAAAAAATGCTGGATACATTTATTGAGATTTCCATGTGTGAATTTAAAGAATTCAGACCATATAATATGTCTGTAGAAATAGGTTACTCCTACTTGTTACAGATAAAAAGGTTTAGGAGTTTGAAATAGTTTTGGAGGCCATATTGGATTGTTTTCATGGCAACAGTTCAAAAAACTGAGTAATTCTTTGATTCTTATGCTTTACAAGTGATGCCCTATCAAAATATGGCATAACTTTTAACATGGGCTTGTAAACAAAATTTTATCAGTTTCGACCCCCATGTCCCACCTTAAATGAATGAAATCAAATGATTAACTGAGGCACTCTCTCCTCTGTATGTTTCTGGATGTTTTTAGAACATGGAATGATTTCAGATTCTTTTGTACTTATCAGTCCGGGCTGAACATAACTTAAACAGAATTTTAATGTTATTAACACCTTTTTGTGGCTTTGAAAATATCTAGTCTCATGGCTGGCTGAAGAAGTTGTCTTGACAGGCCATATTGATGCTTGTATATTAGGGACAATATTTTAAATTCTTTTTTTTTTACCAGTGTTTTCTTTTATTTTTGCTCATAAATCTGATTTAATGACATATCGAGAAAGAGCTTGCGCTTTAACATTCCTTGAAAGATCTGTGATAATTTGGGATTCCTTTTTTAATACTTTTATTTTCTCATGATTCAGATTATTTAGTAGTTTGGGAAAACAATCGTCCTAATGTGCCCCTTTATGCGATGGGACATTGATTCTTTGTAGGACTGGAGTTATTGCTTGTATTCTATTTTTAACGGAAAGTGCAGTCAAATAAATGATAGATGCAGGGTTTAGATCATTTTAAATAGTGTTGGCGCACACACGCTGTCTTCTGCGACTTAAAGCAGTATGAAATAATGGACTGAAATAAATGGTTTCACAGAAGTGTTAAAACAAAAGTATGCAGGTTGATCTACCACTGGTATGTCATTCTTATTTGCACCGAGGTGCAGAGAAAATACCCAAGTCAGATTTAATGACTATACTTTTTACCTCTAAATGGGGACTTTCTTCCATATTGTTCTACAAAACAAGAGCCTTGAGTAGTTTTAAATAAGATAGGTGTGTGTGTGTGTGTGTGCGCGCGCACGTTTGTGTGTGTGCATGCAGAGACCAGTAGTGAGGAGGGATATCAAGTTTGGTGGGAGAGGGAACTAGGGAAAAGGGTGTATGGAAAAGAGGGGTAGGACAGACAGATCAGTGAGGATGATAGGAAAAGAGGGATGGCTGATAGATTTTTCTCACGCCTTTTCATTTTTGGCGTAAATCGGAACAGAATTTTACATGGCTTATTTGGGGCATAATCCTGGGTGGGCATTTTTTTTTTTGTACAGAGACTTGTTCATTGCCTTCAGGCATGAAATCGCTTTCCTGATAGTTGAACTCGAAATTTGTGATTGAAAATCTGAACACCAAAGTCTAGATATTCCGAACACTTATGTCTTGAAAATTCGAAAGCTGGTCCAGCAAGCAGCCTGAGTAGTTGATAGGACTTGGCATGCCATGACATTGTACGATTCAGAGACAGATCTGTACCCTTGTTTAATAAAAAGCTGCAGACCATAGTGTCCACCTGCTCTTGTGTCCACATGCATCCCAACTTGCATGGCAGACCAGCTGACTGACTGATGACAACCCTTCCCCTTTTGCTAACTCTTATTACTAACATTTAACACTAACATTTCTTTTAAAGATTCTAACCTGGCCCTTTATATGGACACAAAAGACAGATGGAGAATATAGCACATGCTGACAAATTGGCAAACCTTTTCTTGGTTTTTGGGAGTTGCAGAACTTCAGCAAAAGATAGAAAATGGGGAGGGGGGGGGTGGGTAGGATGTTTTGGTCTGTTCAATAGATTTGATGACTGGATGCGTGTAAGTTAAGTGGAATAGGGGTAGACAATCATCTCCGTACTTAAGTTTGAAGATAAAGGTTTATTTTGTCTGTTTTTTTTTTTAGTAAAGAGATGTTTATTTAAAAACAAATGTATGGGGGTGCTTGTTACTGAAAAAATGATGAATCATTAGGAATAAAGGAAGCATGTGGAAAAAAGGGGTGTTCTAAAGGAGGGGTAAAACATGTTCAGGTCAGTAGGAAGGAAAAAGGTGACCCACTCTGTGTGTGTGTGTGTGGGGGGGGGTCAAGATATTGTACCTCAGGAAAATCTATGGAATGACATAACATTGGTTTTTATGATACACTTACGTCTTGTAAAAAAAAAGCACAAAGTCTGAGTATTTGCTTGTACGTGCGTGCGTGCACTGGCTTTTTGATTTTTCAAGTCAGAAGTGTAGCTACCAAAATAATGGCTCTTTGAATTTCAGTGTATGTAAAACATTTCTGAAAAAATTACCATAAAATGCCCTCTACTGTTATACAAGAATAGTATATTACTCTAAACGGATAAATTCATGAAATTTGAAGTACAATACAAACGTGGTTAGACTGTTTAGAATCGCATTTTTTGTGCAATTCTTGTTTAATTCAAAAGTTTGCCACAGTGTCCCTAAGGCATTAAGATAAGATAGAAACTTCTGGTAACATCAGTTGCAGCAAAGCAAGAAATGCTGCTTTATGACAATACCAAAAATTGCTTGAAAAGAGACATATTTCTGTGTTGCAAGAAATGCATGTTTTTTGACAATACCAAAAATTACTTTAAAGGAGAGATGTATTATAAGTGGTTGCCATAGCAAAGTGATTTCCGATTCCCATGTAAATATCACTTATTCAGTTGAAATAGCTACTCCTGAGCCTGGTTGATGTTTAAGTCACCCCCCAAATATTGTCGTTTTTATTTCCTACTCAGCATTGCTTTAAAAAATAAATTATGAGCATAGCTGTTTTCTTTAAAGTTCTGAGATTTTTTTTGTTAAATTCTGTGCAATATTATTTTCATTTAAATTCTTGCACTGTTGTTTTCATTTCAATTCGTTTTCAGTTTGAATTCCAAGAAGTTTCTTTTTGAATTCCAAATATTTTCTTTTTGAATTCCAAATACTGTTTTCTTTTTGAATTCCAAATAGAGTTGTTTTCATTTTGAAATCCAAGTATTGTTTTTTCATTTTGAATCCCAAATATTGGTTTCATCTTGAACTCTAAAGAATTTTCTTTTTTAACTCTAAAGTATTGTTTTCTTTTTGAATTCCAAGTATTGTTTTCATCTTGAAATCTAAAGAATTGATGTTTTCTTTTTGAACTTATTGCTGTGTTTTTTTTAATTCTAAGTATTCATTTTTTAAATTCTAAAAGTATTGATTTCTTTTTGAATTCCAACAATTGTTTTCATTTTGAACTCTAAAGTATTATGTTTTCTTTTGAACGCTTTAAGTATTGTTTTTTTAAAATTCCAAATATTGTTGTCTTTTTGAATTCTAAGTATTGTGGTTTTCTCTTTGAATTTCAAGTATTGGTGTTTTCTTTTTGAAGTCTGAAATATTGTTGTTTTCTTTTTGAATTCTAAGTATTGTTTTTTTCCCTTAGAACTTCAAGTATTGGTGTTTCCTTTTTGAAGTCTAAAATGTTGTTTTCTTTTTGAATTCTAGGTATATATATTCTTTTTGAATTTAAAGGTATAGATGTTTTCTTTTTGAATTGTAGGTATAGATGTTTTCATTTTGAACCCTTAGGTATTGCTGCTTTCTTTTCGAATTCTCAAGTATTGTTTTCTTTTTGAATTCCAAGTATTGTTTTTTAAAGTCTTAAATATTGTTGTTTTCTCTTTAAATTCCAAGTATTGTTTGGTTTGTTTTTGAATTCCAGGTATGATTTTCTTTTGAATTCCGAGTATTTTTGTTTTCCTTTTTAATTCCAAGTGTTATCTTTTTGAAATCTAAGTATTGTTTTCTTTTTGAAGTCTTTAAGTAATGTTTTCTCTTTGAATTCTAAGTATTGTTGTTTTCTTTTTGAATTCTAACTATTGCTGTTTTCTTTTTGAATTCGAAGTATTGTTTTCTTTGAAGTCTTATGTTTTGATGTTTTCTTTGAAGTCTTATGTTTTGATGCTTTCTTTTCGAACTCTAAAATAGTTTCTTTTTGAAATCTAACTATTGCTGTTTTCTTTTTGGATTCTAAGTATTGATTTTTTTCTTTTCGAATTCTAGGTATTGATGTTTTCTTTTTGAATTCTAAGTATTTTCTTTTGGAATTCTAAAGTATTGTTTTCTTTTGGAATTCTAAGTATTGATATTTTGTTTTTGAACTCTTAAGCATTGATGGTTTCTTTTTTGATATCTAACTATTGTTTTCTCTTTGAAGCAATAAGTCTTGATGTTTTCTTTTTGAATTCCAACGTATTGGGTTTTTTTTTCAATTCAAGTATTGTTGCTTTCATTTTGAGTTATTTTTTTTCTTTTTGAGTTGCAAGTATTGATTAAAAAAAATTCCAATGTATTTTCTTTTTGAATTGAAGCATTATTTTTTGTTTTTAAAGTCTTAAGTATTGTTTTCTTTTTTAATTCGAGAGTATTGTTTTCTTTTTGAAGTCTGATTTTTTTCTGTTAGAATTCTAAAGTGTCACTTTCATTTTGATGTCTATGTATTTTTTTCTTTTTGATATCTAAGTATTAATGCTGTCTTTTAATTTTTAGCGTTTTTGTTTAATTCTGAGTTATCTAAAAGTATGGGCAATGATGTTGTCTTTTATATTCTAAACTTTTTTGTTTTTGAATTTCAGTTATGAACATTGTTGTTTTCTTTGAAATTCTAAGTATTGCCGTTGTCTTTTTTTCAATTCTGAGCGATGCTGTTTTCTAATTCTGAGCCGTGATGTTTTCTTATAAAGTCTAAAAATTGTTTTCTTGTAAATTCTAAACATTGCTGTTTTTTTAAAATTGCATTCAAGGTTGTTTTAAAAAAAAATCCATGTATTATTTCTTTTTGAATCGTAAGTATTGTTCACCTTAATTTCTGTTATTGATTCTGATCAATTTTATGTTAGATTTTGAGCGATGATGTTTTCTTTTAAATTTTAAGCATTGCTGTTTTTTATATTCTGAGCAATGTTTTCTTTGAAAGCATGAACGATGTTGTTTTCTTTTAAATTCTAAGCATTGCTTTTTAAAAAAGACAATTATGAGCATTGTTGTTTTTACTTTTCAATCCAGAGCATTGCTTGTTTTTTTGTGTTTATTTTTAACAGAATCTGAGCATTACTGCTTGTTTCATAGTTGTAAGTTTTGTAGGGATGCTTGTGTGTGTGTGTGTGTGTGTGTGTGTGTGTGTGTGTGTGTGTGTGTGTGTGTGTGTGTGTGTGTGTGTGTGTGTAGGTTTCTCTTTTTATTTTTGATTTTACTTCAAAACTTTATATAAAAGCTTATGAATTGATATGTATGTTTGAATTTATTTTGTTTGTATTTTTTTTTACCTCCAAGATATATACAAATGCTTGTGAAGATTTAAGTTTTTACAGTGATGCTTATGAGTTAATCTGTAAGTGTGTTTCGAGGGCTTTTTTTGTTTTTTACTTCAAGGTTGCGTATAAATGCGAGTTATGTAAAATATATGTTTATGTGTTTTTTCCCCCTAATTTCAAAGTATTATAGGGATGATTGTGATGTTGGTGTGTGTGTGTGTGTGTGTGTGTGTGTGTGTGTGTGTGTGTGTGTGTGTGTGTGTTTATATTTTACTTCGAAGAAATGCTTATAAACTAGTACTTCAGTGCATGTTTGTTTATTTTTATTTTTTTACCTCAGGTTTTATAGGGATGCTTTTTGAGTTGGTATGTAAGTGTGTGTTAGGTAGGTTTTAAGTTTTCTGTCTTTTCTTTCAATGCTTTATCGAAATGCTTGTGAATTGGTATGAATGTTTCTTTTTTTTTTTACCTCCAAGTTATACAGTCTTTTTAGAGTGTGTGTTAGGAGTTTTGTTTTTTGTTTTTTTTACTCAAAGCTTTATAGGGATACCTGTGAGTTGATTTGTATGTGTCTGTTTCATTTTTTTTTTTACTTCCAAGTTAGTCTTTTAGAAATGCTTCTAAACTAGTATGTGAGTGTGTGTAGGAGTTACACACACACGTACGCATGCACGCGCGCGCGCGCACACATACACACACGCACACACACACACACACACACACACACACACACACACACAAAGGCTATACACTTTGGCAGGTAAATATCGAAGGTGGGGACAGACAAGAGATGGAAACAGAAGGAAAAAATCTTAGGTTTGAAATAAGTGTCTAGAGGTTGGATTTAAAAGTGTCATAAGTAGGCTTTTACCGGAGTTTTGTATGTGTCTGTTTAGGACTGTTTTTAAAAATTGTTTTTACTTGCAAGTTTTATAGAAATGTTTGTGAGTTGGTATGAGTGTGCATTTGTAAGTTTCCTTTTTCTTTTACCTCAAAGATATATGCAAATGGTTTTGAGCTAGTATATGAGCATATGTTTATGGAAGTTTCCTTCTTTCTTTTTCACTTCAAAGTTTTATAGGATGCTTGTGAGTTGGTTTGTGAGTGTGTGTTTTATGTGGGTTTCTCTTTTTCTTTTTTTTGACATCGAAATGGTTGGGAATTTTGAGTGTTTTGTGAGCTTTTTTTTTTTTACCTCCAAGTTTTAAGATTGCTTGTGAACTAGTTTGTTGTCTATATTTGTTCGCGTTTTTCCACCTTCACGTTTTATAGAAATGCTTGTGTCTTGGTATGTGAGTGTGTATATTTATGTTTTCTTTTATATAGTAAGTTTTAAATTTTAAAGTGATGCATATGAGTTGATCTGTAAGTGTATTTGAGGGCTTTTTGTTCTTTTTTTTTTACTTCCCAAGTTTTCGATGTGAGTTGATATTTGAGTGTTTGTTTGCGTTTTTTTCCTAACTTCAACGTGTTATAGGGATGACTATGAGGTGTGTTTAGTGTGTGTTAGTGTGTGTGTTAGTGTGTGTGTAGTGTTGTGTTGTGTGTGTGCGTGTGGTGTGTGTGTGTGTGTGTGTGTGTGTGTGTGTGTGTGTGTGTGTTTCTCTTTTTATTTTGATTTTACTTGAGATCCTTATATAAATGCTTGTTTTTTTTAAATTTAATTTACTTTTTAACCTTAAAAAATGAATTAAAAATGTTTAAATTTCTTTTTATATCGAGGATAATGAAGTAAGCACTCTTGTGCTTTTTTACATCCTGCCCCCGTGTGTATGCAGTTTTGTAAATGTCATCTGTTCCCACTCGCACACGATGTGTGTGTGTGTGTGTGTGTGTGTGTGTGTGTGTGTGTGTGTGTGTGTGTGTGTGTGTGTGTGTGTGTGTGTGTTGTTTATGACCTTTTTCTTTGGGGGGGTTCTGTTATTTCTGTGAAGATCTCTCTCTCTCTCTCTCTCTCTCTCTCTCTCTCTCTCTCTCTCTCTCTCTCTCTCTCTCTCTCTCTCTCTCTCTCTCTCTCTCTCTCTCTCTCTCTCTGTGTCTTCCATGCAGTAAAAAGGAGGCAAAATTCAATTCTTTAAAGTCCTCTATAGGAAGAGGAGAGTGGTTTTGGCTGTATGAATGCATTTGATGTTTTGAAGAGATGTTAGTTGCTTTGATATTTCTTTGGTCTGCTACAAAGGGCAGAGAAATACTTCAATGACTACAAAGATTATAAACGAATGCCATTTCATATTTATATATTTATTCTTCAAACATGTCAATGTATTGTGGCCCAAGGCTAAAGTACATTAAAATATTTGAGTTCTCTCCTCTCTCTCTCTCTCTCTCTCTCTCTCTCTCTCTCTCTCTCTCTCTCTCTCTCTCTCTCTCTCCTCTCTCTCTCTCTCTCTCTCTCTCTCCTCTCTCTCTCTCTTCTCTCTTGTTGTTGTTGTTTTTTTAAACTCTGAAGTTGTTTTTTTTGGCTTTAATGGGCTGTTACTCCCAAACATTACTTTTCAATGAATCATTCTTGGGTTGTTGTTTTTTGTTGTTTTTTATGTAAGTAATGTTTATGTTTTAAATCTAAGAATTGCTGGTTTCTGATTGGATTTAAATCTGAGCATTTTTTTTTCTGTTTTAGATAATAGCATGCTGGTTTCTGATTTGTTTTATATCAAGAATTGCTGTTTTATTTTCTGTATTGAATCATAGCATTACTAGTTTTATCTGAGTATTGCTGTTTTTCTTTTAAATCCGTGTATTAATCAATATTTTAAGAACAAATTTGAGCATTGCTCCTTCTCTTTATAAATTAGAGCATTGTTTGTTAGTTTTTAAATATAAGCATTGCTCTGAAAATCTGAGCATTGCTGTTTTATTTGTTTGTTTTTTTAATCTGAGCTTTGCTGGTTTTTTTTATAATCTGAACGTTGCCGGTTAAAAAAAATGACCATTGCTTTTTTATAAATAAAGTCTAGGCATTGTTTTGTTTTGTTTTTTTAATCCGAGCACTCTTGTTTTTATTTTAAATCTGAGCACTGCTGGATTTTCTTTTAATCCGAGCATTGCTGGTTTTTTCTTAAATCTATGTATTGCTGTTTTTTTTTTAGTTTAATCTGAGTATTGCTGTTTTTTTTTTTTAAATCGAGCATTCTGGATTTAAATCTGAGCATTTTTTTTAAATGAGCATTGATTTTAAAAATCTGAGCAGTGCTGTTGTTTTTAAAAATCTAAATTTGTTAAATGCAAAATGTTTGTCATTAGTGTTTGTATGGGAGATATTTGTAGGTATTTTTACATTTCCTAAATTTTTGTCATTAGTGTTTGTATTGGAAAAGGATGTAGGTATTTTTACATGTTATATGCAAAATGTTTGTCATTAGTGTTTGTATTGGCGATGGTTGTAGGTATTTTCATATGTGTTCATTGCAAAATGTTTGTCATAAGTGTTTGTATTGGAGATGGTTGTAGGTATTTTGCATTTGCTATGTAAAGCCCTTAGTGCTATCTCTGGAAATAGGAGCTTCTCTCTCTCTCTCTCTCTCTCTCTCTCTCTCTCTCTCTCTCTCTCTCTCTCTCTCTCTCTCTCTCTCTCTCTCTCTCTCTCTCTCTCTCTCTTCTATATATATATATAATATAGATATATATATATATATATGTATATATGTATATATGTATATAGATAGATATATATATTTTATATATATATATGTATATATATATATGTATATATAGATATTATATATAGTATATATGATATATGATATATATATAGTATATATATATTATATATAATATAATGCACATCTCTCTCTATATATACATATATATAATATGCATCTCTCTATCTCTCTTTCTCTCTCTCCCTCTCTCCCTCTCTTCTCTCTCTCTCTCTATCTCTCTCTCTCTCTCTCTCTCTCTCTCTCTTATATATATATATATATATATATATATAACTGTATGTGTGTGTATGTATGTCATTTGTTAATTTTTTTTTAGTTTTATCATTAAGTGTATGTTGTGTACACAATTTAATTTGTAACTCATAGAATTTTTTTCAATTCATATTGCAACTTGGATGCAATCTGTTGAAATGAATCGTGTTAAAAAATTTTGTTTGGTCTTACTAAAGAATATTACATTGGAGTGTGAATTTTTGCCTCGGCACATATAAGTGTACATAATTAATGAAACTTGTTGCATTACTGTGCCTTAATCTAAAATTTCTCTCAGATAGTTGTTTGTGTTTTTCCTGTGTTTTTTTTCTGATGGGTGTGATTTTTGTGTTGGTGCTGAAGTGTGCATGCGAGTTTTTTATTCTTGGTTTTTTGTTTGTTTTGTTTTTTGCTTTTAGAGCTCTACACTGTACCTAATTTACATTTTATTTGGCAATGACTTAGGTTTAACACATTGTTTGAACTTTTTCTGAGTTGGTTTTCGCTTGTTGTTTTTCCTTCTGGGTAATATGTGTTGCGATCAATTCTTATACATTGATATGAAATGGATAGGGTCTTATTTTTGTGACTGAAAAATATGGCCCTATTTTTCATATGGCCCTATTGAAGAATGATCCCTGTAATTCTCTTGCATAAAATCGATGTCTTGTTTAGCTTACTGTGCATTTTTTTCATGATTTTCCTCAGTTGCAAATGTATAAACATTTTCATTTACGATAAGTTTCTTTTGGAGTTATATGTATGTATATTAAATGATGTGCTTGAATGAAACATTGACATATTCCTTTTTGTTTTGCTAATGTGATCACCCTTTTTATGTAAGACACATTCCTCTCCATATTATACAAGTCTTCTAAAAGAAATGACTCTTTGTGTGTGTGTGTATACGTGCGTGTGTGTGTGTGTGGCGGGGGTGAGCGTGTGTGCGTGCGCGCATCTGTGTGTGCGTGCATGCGCATATGTGTGTGTTGTACAAGTGCATACACTTTGTTTGTGGAGTGTGTGTTTGTGCGAGCGTGCGTACACCAAAATCACATTATTTCCTGAGGTTACATTAAAAGAAATTACTTACTTTTTATACGCTTGTGTGTGTGTGTGTTGTGTGTACATAGAAAGTCGTAGTAAAAAGTCGAAAAAGTACTTGAGAGCAATTACACGGAAAAACTTTGTTTGTCGGAAGGAAAGCATTGTACAGTGTAGGCAATAATGACCCCTTCAACTGCCATGCAATAATAATTCCATACAATATGATGCACCACAGCAAAGTGCAGGGTCTTGGCCACACGCGCGCACACAAACAAACGCACCTACAAACACCAGAGAGCGCGCGCACAGGCGCATGCATACCCACCCCCCTATGCATAAAGCTGAAGAAGGCGAAATATCCCTATGCAGAAACGAAAATACAATGTTCATTTGTCTTGATCACGTCGTTTGACAAAATCAGCACTAAGCTTTGATTTCATTTAGGCCTAAGTACTAGGCATGGGTCGGGTGGAATTTGTAACCTTGTATCTGTTTCGTAGCAACCCGAGTTCTAACAATCTGTCAAACCTGCTCTTCTCTTGAACGCTTTGTGTTCTGCAAGTCTGTGTGTGTAATATCCACGCATTCACACATATCTGAACCGTGATTTATATTTTACAAAAAAGTGTCTTTATTCACTCACACTCACTCAGTCCCATGTCCCAAAGGACGTAGGGGGGACATGTTTTTTATCATTTAAAAAAAAGAATACTTTAATAGACAAGCCGTGACTTTCAGGGATTTTCAAGGAAGAATTCATCACGGATTGTCCCCTTGATCATTTTAAGAAAAGGACTCCAAGTCTTGGATGAAATATTCTTTTTCTTAAAATCTGAAAATTGCAAACATTGCATTGTATGAAACGGAAGGAAAATCACCTACACAAAACCGTAGAACAAAAGGGGACGGATAGCCTAGTGGTCAGAACATTGCGCTGGCAATTTGACGACCGGGGTTCGAGTCCGGTCGAGGAGATTTTTCGCCTTTAGTTAACATCAGTGCTGACTGCACTCTCCCCAAAAGTCCTTCGGATGAGACTTTAAACTGAGGCCCCGTGTGCGAACGCACGCAGAACACCTTGCGCACACGTTAAATCCTGTTCCGCTTTGAGTGCCGGTGGGAAAGATATTTACAAAACTACATACACACGGGGACTGGATGAAAAAAGCACAAGACTGCTTATTACATCATCCTCGATATAAAAGAATAAAAAAAAAATCAAATTAAGCCTGCCGGGGTTTAAAATCATATCACCACATCAGCAGATCAGAGTACTCATAGATATGATGTATCAATACATATGACTATAAGCTTCATCATAAAACATTAATTTTATAGTGATAATAATGACGTCAGTGGCACCTTCATCTCCACACCCTGTGCAGACATGCTACATGCAACATTATATCGATTAGTTACAAAAATAAACCACATTATAAAGATATTCAAGTAAAAGCGAAGACGATGATGCCTAAAGCAGAGATAAATGCACAATGTTACAAGTCGTAATATAAAGACTGATTAAAAATTCTATGAAATATATGTTAACATGCGTTTTTAACTGATCTTTGCTTTTGATGTTTCAAATGTTTTAGAAAATTATTCCACAGTCATTGCTTGAATACAAGAGGCTCGATTTGTACAGGTTATTTCTTGGTCTTGGAAATTATTAGCGAGTGGTTATGTCTATCCTTGTTAATTTTGAAATCTTTGATTCTCTTGGATGTGCATTAACTTTTAAAAGTAAATAGGCTTTGATTTGCGTAAAAAAAAATTGGCTGTATTCCTTTGTATCATCAACTGTTCATTTGTATCATGGGTTTTCCGATAATTTCTAAAGTTTCAATCAGATCCAATGCCTTTTGTTATCTAAGGAGGTATCTTTTAAAAATGAAATCTTTCAGCCTCTTTCTTATATAGGGAGCATGTTGGTCGTACATTTCAATAGAATGAATTTAATTCAATGTAGTGTGTGTGTGTGTGTGTGTGTGTGTGTGTGTGTGTGTGTGTGTGTGTGTGTGTGTGTGTGTGTGTGTGTGTGGTGTGTGTGTAAGTGTGTGTGTGTGTGTGTGTGGAGTGTGTGTTGTGTGTGTGCATGGAGTGTGTGTGTTGTGCATAGAGTGTGTGTGTGTGTGTGTGTGTGTGTGTGTGTGTGTGTGTGTGTGTGTGTGCACGCGCACGTCCCGCAAGCACTGGCACGCAGACTGGTGACCTCATTTAGATCTATCAGTGTGGTACAAAAGCAGCACGGGTTTTTTTTAAAAATTCAAATTAAGCGGAAAAAATGAAGTGGCGGGCTCATGCTTCTATTTAAACAAGAAACTGCCTTGCTGTGATAGGTGGCTAAATTTAGGACACTGAGGATGGGAGTTAGGATTGTGTGTGTGTGTGTGTGTGTGTGTGTGTGTGTGTGTGTGTGTGTGTGTGTGAGAGAGAGAGAGAGAGAGAGAGAGAGACAGACAGACAGAGAGAGAGAGAGAGGGAGGTGGGGGAGGGGGGCTGTCCATAGAGACAGCATCCCCCCTTTATTTCTGGAAACTGTGTGGCAGCCTAGGGTCTCCTTTCTGTATCCCTCTCTTTGTGTCTGGCTTGGTCCTTTTCAGTGTGTCCCCCTTCTCCTCTATTTTCTGCCTTCGTGGTCCTTTTCAGTGTGTCCCCCTTCTTCTCTACTTTCTGCCTTCGGTCCTTTTCAGTGTGTCCCCCTTCTTCTCTAGTTTCTGCCTTCTTGGTCCTTTTCAGTGTGTCCCCCTTCTTCTCTACTTTCTGCTTCTTGGTCCTTTTCAGTGTGTCCCCCTTCTCCTCTAGTGTCTGCCTTCTTGTCCTTTTCAGTGTGTCCCCCTTCTTCTCTACTTTCTGCCTTCGTGGTCCTTTTCAGTGTGTCCCCCTTCACCTCTACTTTCTGCCTTCTTGATCCTTTTCAGTGTGGTACCCTTCTTCTCTACTTTCTGCCTTTTGGTTCAGTCTTCTTTTGTACTCTCTATTTCAATAATCACGAGTGTTCAATGTCATTGATTTTGTGTAAACTTTTCTTTCTTTTTTCATTTTTTTTTTTTTTTTTTTTAAATGATCCTTTTATGTAAGGTGAATAGCTATGTCCTTAACGATTATGATATGGTTATAAACGTGATTTTTATGACCATAGTCATAAGATTGAGGTATTAGAATATATATATCCCAAAATATGTGCCTCAGAGAGGATAGATTCCTCTTGTGTTCCCTTACATGATCTTATTCAAAATTCAAGGCATATAGTTCCTTAGAATGAAGTTTTATTGACATACGTGCAAACCTGTGAATGTGTGTGTGTGTGTGTGTGTGTGTGTGTGTGTGTGTGTGTGTGTGTGTGTTGTGTGTGTGTGTGTGTGTGTGTGTGTGTGTGTGTTGTGTTTGAAGGGCCAGGTTGGACACTAAAAACATAAAACCAAACCTACACACAGACAAAAAGTACTTACTGTCTGACCAAGGGCAGGACTGTTTGGATTCCAGTCAGTTTCCCCAGCAGCAAACCCCACACTTTCCAAACACTGCCGAGTCTCTGGGGGCTCCTGGGTGCAGGACTTAGTGAGGAGAGGGGGAGAGAGGGGGCTTCCAATAACTGCTGATGGTAGCAAGCCAGAGCAAATGCACTGCCAGGAGAGGGGGAGAGAGGGGGCTTCCAATGACTGCTGATGGCAGCAAGCCAGAGCAAATGCACTGAAAACATTGTGGCCAGGAGAGGGGAAGGGCATGGGTTGCCGATTTCGCGCGCTTTTAGATAGGTATATATGGGCAGAGCAAGTTGCAAGAAAAAGCTTTTATATGCAGTGGCAATTGTGTGGTGGTGATGCACTAATCTGATTGGTGTATACTTCACTACAGCAGTTAGCTAGTGTGTGGGGGTCTGGGCGTGGGCGTTTTGTCAAATCTTTTGAACTGCTCCTTTACCTTATTCATAAGGGGGGGGGGGGGGGGTGGCGGGTATGCCTGAAGCCGTGCATGCACGGGTTGGTGTTTCTGCATGCCATGTTTTGTGTATGTAGTGTGGCACAGACCAAACACTTTGTTTTGTGCATGATATTGTGATGTATATTTTTGCTGTATGCTGTAGGGGCCATTATTGCCTACTCTACCCTGTTTCTTTGCAAGAAACTTGGCGATGACAAACCAGGGTTGGCATCTTCGGAACTGTTGTGTCGCCAAAATTCCAGCGCAAAACACATCGAAAAACGACCCCGGGAACACACACGAAATAATAATATCATACAATATCATGCACCACAGCAATCTGCAGGGTCTCCTGCATACGCGCAAACACAAAAAACCGCACACACAAACACCAGCGAACGCGCGCACGCGCGCATGCATACCCACCCTCCTATGAATAAGCTAAAGAAGCGTTTCCAAAGATGTGAATTGAAGCAAACGCCGTTTTCGGGCCCTTGCCGCCCGCACTTTTCCGCAGTTACAGAGCCCACGGCACCAAGCCCGTATTCTACTGTATGCATACACACTTTGCAACCATTTTGGAGGTGTGTGGCACTGGAATTGTGGCGACGGCCCAGCCCCGAAGATGGCCACCCCGCTTGTACGTAGCCCAAGTTTGTCGCCAAGAAACGTGGTACAGTGCCACGGAAAACCACCCCGGGAACACACACGAAATAATAATAGCATACAATATCATGCACCACAGCAATCTGCAGGGTCTCCTGCATACGCGCAAACACAAAAACCGCACACAAACACACGAACGCGCGCACGCGCGCATGCATACCCACCCTCCTATGATAAGCTAAAGAAGCGTTTCCAAAGATGTGAATTGAAGCAAACCCGTTTTCGGGCCTTGCCGCCCGCACTTTTCCGCAGTTACAGGCCCACGGCACCAAGCCGTATTCTACTGTATGCATACACACTTTGCAACCATTTTGGAGGTGTGTGGCACTGGAATTGTGGCGACGGCCAGCCCGAAGATGGCCACCCCGCTTGTACGTAGCCAATTTGTCGCCAAGAAACGTGGTACAGTGCACGGAAAACCCCCCGGGAACACACACGAAATAATAATAGCATACAATATCATGCACCACAGCAATCTGCAGGGTCTCCTGCATACGCAAACACAAAAAACCGCCACACAAACACCAGCGAACGCGCGCACGCGCGCATGCATACCCACCCTCCTATGAATAAGCTAAAGAAGCGTTTCCAAAGATGTGAATTGAAGCAAACGCCGTTTTCGGGCCCTTGCCGCCCGCACTTTTCCGCAGTTACAGAGCCCACGGCACCAAGCCCGTATTCTACTGTATGCATACACACTTTGCAACCATTTGGAGGTGTGTGGCACTGGAATTGTGGCGACGGCCCAGCCCCGAAGATGGCCACCCCGCTTGTACGTAGCCCAAGTTTGTCGCCAAGAAACGTGTACAGTGCCACGGAAAACCACCCCGGGAACACACACGAAATAATAATAGCATACAATATCATGCACCACAGCAATCTGCAGGGCTCCTGCATACGCGCAAACACAAAAAACCGCACACACAAACACCAGCGAACGCGCGCACGCGCGCATGCATACCCACCCTCCTATGAATAAGCTAAAGAAGCGTTTCCAAAGATGTGAATGAAGCAAACGCCCGTTTTCGGGCCCTTGCCGCCCGCACTTTTCCGCAGTTA
Organism: Stramonita haemastoma; assembly: GCA_030674155.1. Classification (NCBI taxonomy): domain Eukaryota; kingdom Metazoa; phylum Mollusca; class Gastropoda; order Neogastropoda; family Muricidae; genus Stramonita; species Stramonita haemastoma. The sequence continues at coordinate 53,631,352 of CM060333.1, forward strand.
CAGAGCCCACGGCACCAAGCCCGTATATCTACTGTATGCATACACACTTTGCAACCATTTTGGAGGTGTGTGGCACTGGAATTGTGGCGACGGCCCAGCCCCGAAGATGGCACCCCGCTTGTACGTAGCCCAAGTTTGTCGCCAAGAAACGTGGTACAGTGCCACGGAAAACCACCCCGGGAACACACACGAAATAATAATAGCATACAATATCATGCACCACAGCAATCTGCAGGGTCTCCTGCATACGCGCAAACACAAAAAACCGCACACACAAACACCAGCGAACGCGCGCACGCGCGCATGCATACCCACCCTCCTATGAATAAGCTAAAGAAGCGTTTCCAAAGATGTGAATTGAAGCAAACGCCGTTTTCGGGCCCTTGCCGCCCGCACTTTTCCGCAGTTACAGAGCCCACGGCACCAAGCCCGTATTCTACTGTATGCCTACACACTTTGCAACCATTTTGGAGGTGTGTGGCACTGGAATTGTGGCGACGGCCCAGCCCCGAAGATGGCCACCCCGCTTGTACGTAGCCCAAGTTTGTCGCCAAGAAACGTGGTACAGTGCCACGGAAAACCACCCCGGGAACACACACGAAATAATAATAGCATACCAATATCATGCACCACAGCAATCTGCAGGGTCTCCTGCATACGCGCAAACACAAAAAAAACCGCACACACAAACACCAGCGAACGCGCGCACGCGCGCATGCATACCCACCCTCCTATGAATAACGCTAAAGAAGCGTTTCCAAAGATGTAAATTGAAGCAAACGCCGTTTTCGGGCCCTTGCCGCCCGCACTTTTCCGCAGTTACAGAGCCACGGCACCAAGCCGATTCTACTGTATGCATACACACTTTGCAACCATTTTGGAGGTGTGTGGCACTGGGAATTGTGGCGACGGCCCAGCCCCGAAGATGGCCACCCCGCTTGTACGTAGCCCAAGTTTTGTCGCCAAGAAACGTGGTACAGTGCCACGGAAACCACCCCGGGAACACACACGAAATAATAATAGCATACAATATCATGCACCACAGCAATCTGCAGGGTCTCCTGCATACGCGCAAACACAAAAAACCGCACACACAAACACCAGCGAACGCGCGCACGCGCGCATGCATACCACCCCTCCTATGAATAAGCTAAAGAAGCGTTTCCAAAGATGTGAATTGAAGCAAACGCCGTTTTCGGGCCCTTGCCGCCCGCACTTTTCCGCAGTTACAGAGCCCACGGCACCAAGCCCGTATTCTACTGTATGCATACAACTTTGCAACCATTTTGGAGGTGTGTGGCACTGGAATTGTGGCGTACGGGCCCCCCCCCCCCCCCCCCCCCCCCCCCCCCCCCCCCCCCCCCCCCCCCCCCCCCCCCCCCCCCCCCCCCCCCCCCCCCCCCCCCCCCCCCCCCCCCCCCCCCCCCCCCCCCCCCCCCCCCCCCCCCCCCCCCCCCCCCCCCCCCCCCCCCCCCCCCCCCCCCCCCCCCCCCCCCCCCCCCCCCCCCCCCCCCCCCCCCCCCCCCCCCCCCCCCCCCCCCCCCCCCCCCCCCCCCCCCCCCCCCCCCCCCCCCCCCCCCCCCCCCCCCCCCCCCCCCCCCCCCCCCCCCCCCCCCCCCCCCCCCCCCCCCCCCCCCCCCCCCCCCCCCCCCCCCCCCCCCCCCCCCCCCCCCCCCCCCCCCCCCCCCCCCCCCCCCCCCCCCCCCCAGCCGAAGATGGCCAACCCCGCTTGTACTTTAGCCCAAGTTTGTCGCCAAGAACGTGGTACAGTGCCACGGAAAACCACCCCGGAACACACACGAAATAATAATAGCATACAATATCATGCACCACAGCAATCTGCAGGGTCTCCTGCATACGCGCAAACACAAAAAACCGCACCACAAACACCAGCGAACGCGCGCACGCGCGCATGCATACCACCCTCCTATGATAAGCTAAAGAAGCGTTTCCAAGATGTGAATTGAAGCAAACGCCGTTTTCGGGCCCTTGCCGCCCGCACTTTTCCGCAGTTACAGAGCCACGGCACCAAGCCCGTATTCTACTGTATGCATACACACTTTGCAACCATTTTGGAGGTGTGTGGCACTGGAATTGTGGCGACGGCCCAGCCCCGAAGATGGCCACCCCGCTTGTACGTAGCCCAAGTTTGTCGCCAAGAAACGTGGTACAGTGCCAGGGAAAAAAAAAAAAAAAAAAAAAAAAAAAAAAAAAAAAAAAAAAAAAAAAAAAAAAAAAAAAAAAAAAAAAAAAAAAAAAAAAAAAAAAAAAAAAAAAAAAAAAAAAAAAAAAAAAAAAAAAAAAAAAAAAAAAAAAAAAAAAAAAAAAAAAAAAAAAAAAAAAAAAAAAAAAAAAAAAAAAAAAAAAAAAAAAAAAAAAAAAAAAAAAAAAAAAAAAAAAAAAAAAAAAAAAAAAAAAAAAAAAAAAAAAAAAAAAAAAAAAAAAAAAAAAGGGGGGGGGGGGGGGGGGGGGGGGGGGGGGGGGGGGGGGGGGGGGGGGGGGGGGGGGGGGGGGGGGGGGGGGGGGGGGGGGGGGGGGGGGGGGGGGGGGGGGGGGGGGGGGGGGGGGGGGGGGGGGGGGGGGGGGGGGGGGGGGGGGGGGGGGGGGGGGGGGGGGGGGGGGGGGGGGGGGGGGGAATTGAAGCAAACGCCGTTTTCGGGCCCTTGCCGCCCGCACTTTTCCGCAGTTACAGAGCCCACGGCACCAAGCCCGTATTCTACTGTATGCATACACACTTTGCAACCATTTTGGAGGTGTGTGGGCACTGGAATTGTGGCGACGGCCCAGCCCCGAAGATGGCCACCCCGCTTGTACGTAGCCCAAGTTTGTCGCCAAGAAACGTGGTACAGTGCCACGGAAAACCACCCGGGAACACACACGAAATAATAAATATCATACAATATCATGCACCACAGCAATCTGCAGGGTCTCCTGCATACGCGCAAACACAAAAAACCGCACACACAAACACCAAGCGAACGCGCGCACGCGCGCATAGCATACCCACCCTCCTATGATAAGCTAAAGAAGCGTTTCCAAAGATGTGAATTGAAGCAAACGCCGTTTTCGGGCCCTTGCCGCCCGCACTTTTCCGCAGTTACAGAGCCCACGGCACCAAGCCCGTATTCTACTGTATGCATACACACTTTGCAACCATTTTGGAGGTGGTGGCACTGGAATTGTGGCGACGGCCCAGCCCCGAAGATGGCCACCCCGCTTGTACGTAGCCCAAGTTTGTCGCCAAGAAACGTGGTACAGTGCCACGGAAAACCACCCCGGGAACACACACGAAATAATAATATCATACAATATCATGCACCACAGCAATCTGCAGGGTCACCTGCATACGCGCAAACACAAAAAACCGCAACACAAACCCCAAAAGCGAACGCGCGCACGCGCGCATGCATACCCACCCTCCTATGCATAAGCTAAAGAAGCGTTTTCCAAAGATGTGGAATTGAAGCAAAACGCCGTTTTCGGGCCCTTGCCGCCCGCACTTTTCCCCGCAGTTACGGGAGCCCACGGCACCAAGCCCGTATTCTACTGTATGCATACACACTTTGCAACCATTTTGGAGGTTGTGGGGCACTGGAATTGTGGCGACGGCCCAGCCCCGAAGATGGCCACCCCGCTTGTACGTAGCCCAAGTTTGTCGCCAAGAAACGTGGTACAGTCCCACGGGAAAACCACCCCGGGAACACACACGAAAAAATAATATCATACAATATCATGCACCACAGCAATCTGCAGGGGCTCCTGCATACGCGCAAAACACAAAAAACCGCACACACCAAACACCAGCGAACGCGCGCCCCACGCGCGCATGCTTTCCCCAAACCCTCCTATGAATAAGCTAAAGAAGCGTTTCCAAAGATGTGAATTGAAGCAAACGCCGTTTTCGGGCCCTTGCCGCCCGCACTTTTCCGGCAGTTACAGAGCCCACGGCACCAAGCCCGTATTCTACTGTATGCATACACACTTTGCAACCATTTTGGAGGTGTGTGGCACTGGAATTGTGGCGACGGCCCAGCCCCGAAGATGGCCACCCCGCTTGTACGTAGCCCAATTTTTGTCGCCAAGAAACGTGGTCCCAGTGCCACGGAAAAACCACCCGGGAACACACACGAAATAATAATATCATACAATATCATGCACCACAGCAATCTGCAGGGGCTCCTGCATACGCGCAAACACAAAAAACCGCACACACAAACACCAGCGAACGCGCGCACGCCCCGCATGCATACCCACCCTCCTATGATAAGCTAAAGAAGCGTTTCCAAAGATGTGAATTGAAGCAAACGCCGTTTTCGGGCCCTTGCCGCCCGCACTTTTCCGCATTACAGAGCCCACGGCACCAAGCCCGTATTTACTGTATGCATACACACTTTGCAACCATTTTGGAGGTGTGTGGCACGGGGAAATTTGTGGCGACGGCCAGCCCCGAAGATGGCCCACCCTCCCGCTTGTACGTAGCCCAAGTTTGTCGCCAAGAAACGTGGTACAGTGCCACGGAAAACCACCCCGGGAACACACACGAAATAATAATATCATACAATATCATGCACCACAGCAATCTGCGGGGCTCCTGCATACGCGCAAACACAAAAAACCGCACACCACAAACACCAGGAACGCGCGCACGCGCGCATGCATACCCACCCTCCTAATGAATTAACTAAAGAAGCGTTTCCAAAGATGTGAATTGAAGCAAACGCCGTTTTGGGGCCCTTGCCGCCG
>CM060333.1:53641094-53644436 GCA_030674155.1 Stramonita haemastoma
AACTACGCCCCCCCAAGCCACAATAATCACCACAACAAAACACCCAACAACACACACATAAACCGATCGAGCAAAACAAAAACACAAAGAACCCAACAACCACCAAACACGAACACACAAACCGAAACAATCTCACAACACCACATAGACCAACAAAAGGGACAAGCACAACAATCCCACACACACCCGTCACAAACAAGCAACAAAAAAACAAACGCACACAAACAGCACAACACAATAAACACACAGAACACTACATACACCAACTCACACAAACAAAATATACCGCACAAAACACAGACACAACCCACAACACAAACCCCAGCACCAAACGCACGAAACCAAAATCAGCCACTCACGAAAGCACATAACAAACAACAAAACCAGCCAAATACACAAGCAATCCACACCAGACAGAAGCACAACACCATCCCAAAAAAAAGCACAACCACAAACAAAAAATCAAATAAAAACAACACAAAAAAAACACAACACGAACCAAGAAAAACAAAACACACAAAAACCATAACAAAAAAACAGGGCAAAACAACACTAACAGACCCACACATCCAACAACAAACACAGACAGAACACAAAAACTCCAGACACAAAGCAACCAACCACACAAAAACAGTACACCCACATCACCAACCACACATTCAGATCAAACACCCAACAAACAGCAACCACAACCACAACCAAACCAAAAACCATGACCACAACAGAAAAAACACACGACCCAAAGCAAACCAAAACAAAAACAAACACCACCATACACATACAGAAAAACAAAAAAACCAGCCAAAACCACAAATACCAATATCCAAGAACCGACAAACACACAAAACCAAAACAAAAAAAAACAAAAACACACAATCCACACCCCCACAACCACAAAGCCAACACACAAACACCAACAACCAACTGACAAACAAAACAGAAAACAACAAACCACACAAAGACCCAAACACCAAAACAACACAAAAAAAACAAGTGAAAGACACAAACCACTCACCACCAGCAAAACACAGACCCGGAAAACAAAAGCCAAAAAAGCTCAAATCAAAATACAACCACCCACAACAACGGAACAACAACCCCAAAAAACACGAACAACGAAATTCACAATAACCCGAAACAACCACAAGCAAAACCCAAACCAGCAGCAGAACCCACCGCAAGCACCAACAACCCAAAACCACAATATGCAAAGCAATAGAACAGATCAAAAAAAACCCTCACACCCCAACAAACAACACACACAACCCACCGAGAACACACCTAGCTACCTGAAGCACAAAAACACCAAAAACCAACAACCACAAACCACAGCCATATACCAAAATAAACACACTACCAACAAACAACCACGCCACCACACACCACAATCAACAGCCCAAAAAAGAAAAAAACAACCAATAAAAAATAGTTCAGAATCAAAAAAACACAACAAACAGAACCGAACCACAAACAAAAAAACAAAAAAACAAACACAACCCCAATCAACACGCAAAAACAAACGCGCAAAGGCACAACCAAAACACCACTACGCGCGCGAGAAAACCCAAAATGTCAACACCAGCACAGCAAACAAAATAACGAAACACAAAAACTAACCACACAACCAACACCCAAAAACGGCCAATAAAACAGAAAACCCCACCCCACAGGCAAAACCACCCAACTGCGCACCAAAAAAACAAAGAAAACAACACCCACCACCCCCAACACCACACAACCTAAAAAAACAAACACAACACACGAAATCACACCACCAACCAGACACCGAACAACGAAGCAACCAGAAAGCAGCAAAAAAAAAGGAAAAACAAACAATCACAAAAATAAACCAAAGCCAATACAACAACACACACAACCAAAAGACACACAAGCAAAAAAAACAACAAAAACGAGGGCCCCAAACCAAGGTACAACACAAAAACAGCACCCAACGCACACCAACACACTAAACAACAACACAAAAATAACAGGAAGGAAAAGAAACACAAAAAAACCAAAGGCCAACAACATCAAACACAACAAAAAAAAATACAACAACAAAACCACAAAACAAATAACAGCCACAATCCACGACCACACCAGCACACTATAAACCACAACAACTACACAAACAAAACACAACACCCACAACATACCTCATCAAGAAACCAAACCACAAAATAAAACAGAACAACAGTCAACCGAAACCCAAACGCACAGAAAAAAAACAGAAACACAAAACAAGACAACACAACACAACCAACAACAACAGCACACACCCCACAAACACTCACAAAACACCACGAAATAACCAAACAAACACACAAACAACAAAAAAAAAAAGAAAAAACAAAAACCATATCAACACACAAACAAGACTCAATGGTAAAAAAAAACTATAACGCACACTAACCACAACAGACACAAAAACAAAAAAACCACAATAGCAACCAATAAACACTACAGACAAACAACACGGGAACAAGACAACGAACCAAAAAACACAACCAATCAAACCAACCAAAAAAACCCAACACACGAGCAGGCAATCCACCAAAACAAACAGACACAACACCAACAGACAACCCAACACGATAACAAAACAACCAAGGCCACCCAAACAGACACACTACAAACCAACTAGCCAACACACCCAAAAAACAACACAAACACCACAGAGAAATAACACCATACCAAAACAAAAAACCACAGAAAAAACTGCCAAAACAAGAAACAGAAAAAAAAACGACACAAAAACACAAAAAAACCAAAACTAACCAAATAACATTAACAACACAAAACAAAACCACACACACATCCAACCAACAAAAAAATCCAGCCAACCACACAAAGAAGAAGAAACAACACACGACCACACAAACCCACGACCAGCCCACAAACAAAAAAGAACCACAATAAAAACAACACAAAACAAGAGCCAACTAACAAACCTCCATCACACAGAAACAACCCAACAGCCCCCCACACCAACACACCAAACATGATCGACAACACACCACAAAAAACACATAAACCACAACAATGGCAAAAAAAAAACAACCCAAAAACACAATCACAACAACACACAAAAAAAAACTATAAACCACAATAAAAAACAACACAAAAAACACACAGCATACAACACCCCCAACACTACAGCAAGAGACACCACCATAAAACAAAAAAGCAGCAACAACAAACCTAACAAAAACCAAACACACCACAAACACAACAATCCCCACAAGACCAACCTCCACTAACAAAATAAAACCACAAATAACACCAACAACCCAAAAAACGAGAACTATAAAACAACAAACCAAAAGGATACAAAAAACAAAC
>CM060333.1:53644536-53699536 GCA_030674155.1 Stramonita haemastoma
AGAAGCTTTTCCCAAAAAGTTGTAAATTGAAGCAAACCCCCGTTTTTCGGGCCCTTCCCCGCCCCCCTTTTTTCCGCGGGAAACGGGAGCCCCGGCACCAAGCCAAATTTTTCTGTTTTTGTTTACACATTTTTGCAACCTTTTTGGGGGGGGTGTGGACACGGGAAATTGGTGGGACGGCCCACCCCCGAAGATGGCCCCCCCGTTTTTCGTCCCCCTGGTTTTGTCGCCAAAAAAAAAACGTGGTACAGTGCCACGGAAAAAACCCCCGGGGGGGGAACACACCGAAATAAAAATTTCCCTTCCCAAATATCATGCACCACAGAAAATCTGCGGGGTTCCGGGCATACGCGCAAAAAAAAAAACCGCACAAAAAAACCACCAGGAACGCGGCACGCGCGCTTTCCCTTACCCACCCCCCTATTGAAAAAGGGATAAAGAAGCGTTTCCAAAGATGGGAAATTAAAAGCAAAAACCCCCCCGTTTTGGGGCCCCCTTTCCCGCCCGCACTTTTCCGCATTTTCTGACCCCCGGGCCCCCAAGGGCCCGTTTTTTACTGTATGCATTTAAACTTTGAAAACCATTTTGGGGTGTGTGGCACGGGAAAATTGTGGGGGAGGCCCCCCCGGGGTAGAGGGGCCACCCCTTTACGTAGCCCAATTTTTGTCGCAAGGAAAAGGGTGGTTATTGCCCGGGAAATTACCCCCCGGGAACACATCGAAAAATTTAATAGCTTCTTTTAAATTGCACCACACCCAATTTTTGCGGGTTTCCTCCGGCATTCGCGCAAACACAAAAACCGAAAAACAAAAACACCAGCGAACGGGGCGCAGCGGATGCCTACCCACCCTCCTTTGAATAAGCTAAAGAACCCGTTTCCAAAGATGTAAATTTTTAAAGGGAAAAAAACCCCGTTTTGGGGGCCCTTGCCCCCCGAATTTTTCCCGCAGTTTCGACCCCATGGCCCTTTGCCCGTTTTTTTACTGTTTGAAATTCAATTTGCCCCATTTTGGGGGTGTGTGGCAGGGAAATTGGGGCGAGGGGCCCCCCCAGCCCGAAGAGGGGCCCCCCCGCTTGAAAGTACCCCAAGTTTTGGTCCCCAAGAAAAGGGGGAAAACGTCCCAGGGGAAAAACCACCCCGGGGAACAAAACACGAAATAAAAATTAGGTTTACAATTTGCACCACGGGAAATTTGCAGGGTTTTGCTTTTCGCGCAAACCAAAAAACGCACCAAAAATTAACCACCCAAAACGCGGCACGCGCGCTTTGCAAAACCCACCATCCTTTGAATAAGCAAAAAAAGCTTTTCCCAAAGATGTGAATTAAAGGGAAAAACGCTTTTTCGGGCCCTTGCCCCCGCACTTTTCCCGCAGTTACGAGCCCCCGGCCCAACCCCGGGATTCTCTGTTTTGCATACACATTTGAAAATTTTTTTGGAGGGGGTGGGGCACTGGAATTTTGGCGGGGGGCCCGGGCCCCAAAGTTGGCCCCCCGCTTTTTCGTAGCCCATGTTTGTCCCCAAGGAAAGTGGGACAGTGCCACGGGAAAAAACCCCCCCCGGGGGAACCAACACGAAATTTTTAAAAAGCATCCCAATATCATGCACCACAGCAATCTGGGGGGTTTCTTCTGCATACGCGCCAAAAAACAAAAAAACCCGACCACAAAACCAGGGGGAACGGGGCCCCACGCGGGGCCCATGAAAAACCCCCCCTCTTTTGAATAAGCTAAAAGGAAGCTTTTCCAAAGTTGTAAATTTAAACCCAAAACGCCTTTTTTCGGGCCCTTGCCCCGCCTTTTCCGCAGTTACAAAAGCCCACGGCCCCAAGCCCGTATTCTACTGTATGATACACTCTTTGAAACCCTTTTTTGGGGGTGGTGTGGGGCCACGGGAAAATTTTTTTGGGCGAGGGCCCGCCCCCCGAGTTGGCCCCCCGCTTTTTCGTAGCCCAAAGTTTGTCCCCAAAGGGAAATGGTCCCGTGCACGGAAAAAAAACCCCCGGGGGGAAAAAAAAAATAAAAAATTGTAAATATCTTGCCCACAGAAATCTGAAGGGTTCCTGCAAAACGCGAAAACCCCAAAAAACCCCCAACACACAAACACCCAGCAAAACCCCCGCGCACGCCCCGCATTTTTTCCCCCAACCCCCTATGAAAAAGCTAAAAAAAAGCTTTTCCAAAGTTTGAATTGAAGCTAAACGGGGTTTTTGGGGCCCCGCCCGTATTCTACTGTATGCATACACACTTTGCAACCATTTTGGAGGTGTGTGGCACTGGAATTGTGGCGGACGGCCACGCCCCGAAGATGGCCACCCGCTTGTACGTAGCCCAAGTTTGTCGCCAAGAAACGTGGTACAGTGCCGGAAAACCACCCGGGAACACACACGAAAATAATAATAGCATACAATATCATGCACCACAGCAATCTGCAGGGTCTCCTGCATACGCGCAAACACAAAAAAAACCGCACACACAAACACCAGCGAACGCGCGCACGCGCGCATGCATTACCCACCCTCCTAATGAATAAGCTAAAGAAGCGTTTCCAAAGATGTGATTGAAGCAAAACGCGTTTTCGGGCCCTTGCCGCCCGCACTTTTCCGCAGTTACAGAGCCCACGGCACCAAGCCCGTATTCTACTGTATGCATTACACACTTTGCAACCATTTTGGAGGTGTGTGGCACTGGAATTGGGCGAGCCCACCCCAAGTGGCCACCCCGCTTGAATCCCATTTTGCGCCAAAAAACGGGGTACAGTCCCGGGGAAAACCCCCCGGGGAAAAACAAAATAAAATAGTACAATATCAGCCCCAGCAATCTGCGGTCCCTCTACGCCAAACAAAAAACCGCACACAAAACCCAGCGAACGCGCCCCCGGGCGCTCATACCCACCCCCTAGAATAAGCTAAAAAGCTTTCCAAAGGGGTTGAATTGAAGAAACCCCGTTTTGGGCCCCTTTTCCCCCGCATTTTCCCGCAGTTACAGACCCAGGGCCCAACCCCCGTATTCTCTGTATGCATACACACTTTGCAACCTTTTGGAGGTGTGTGGCACTGGAATTGGGGGCGACGGCCCAGCCCGAAGATGGCCACCCCGCTTGTACGTAGCCAAGTTTGTCCCCAAAAGAAACGTGGTACAGTGCCACGGAAAACCCCCCGGGAACCACACGAAATAATAATAGCATACAAACATGCACCACAGCAATTGCAGGGTCTCCTGCATACGCGCAAACACAAAAAAACCGCAACACAAACACCAGCGAACGCGCGCACGCGCGCATGCATACCCACCCTCCTATGAATAAGCTAAAGAAGCGTTTCCAAAGATGTGAATTGAAGCAAACGCCGTTTTCGGGCCCTTGCCGCCCGCACTTTTCCGCAGTTACAGAGCCCACGGCACCAAGCCCGTATTCTACTGTATGCATACACACTTTGCAACCATTTTGGAGGTGTGTGGCACTGGAATTGTGGCGACGGCCCAGCCCCGAAGATGGCCACCCCGCTTGTACGTAGCCCAAGTTTGTCGCCAAGAAACGTGGTACAGTGCCACGGAAAACCACCCCGGGAACACACACGAAATAATAATAGCATACAATATCATGCACCACAGCAATCTGCAGGGTCTCCTGCATACGCGCAAACACAAAAAAACCGCACACACAAACACCAGCGAACGCGCGCACGCGCGCATGCATACCCACCCTCTATGAATAAGCTAAAGAAGCGTTTCCAAAGATGTGAATTGAAGCAAACGCCGTTTTCGGGCCCTTGCCGCCCGCACTTTTCCGCAGTTACAGAGCCCACGGCACCAAGCCCGTATTCTACTGTATGCATACACACTTTGCAACCATTTTGGAGGTGTGTGGCACTGGAATTGTGGCGACGGCCCAGCCCCGAAGATGGCCACCCCGCTTGTACGTAGCCCAAGTTTGTCGCCAAGAAACGTGGTACAGTGCCACGGAAAACCACCCGGGAACACACACGAAATAATAATAGCATACAATATCATTGCACCACAGCAATCTGCAGGGTCTCCTGCATACGCGCAAACACAAAAACCGCACACACAAACACCAGCGAACGCGCGCACGCGCGCATGCATACCCACCCTCCTATGAATAAGCTAAAGAAGCGTTTCCAAAGATGTGAATTGAAGCAACGCCGTTTTCGGGCCCTTGCCGCCCGCACTTTTCCGCAGTTACAGAGCCCACGGCACCAAGCCCGTAATCTACTGTATGCATACACACTTTGCAACCATTTTGGAGGTGTGTGGCACTGGAATTGTGGGGGACGGCCCACCCCCGAAGATGGCCACCCCGCTTGTACGTAGCCCAAGTTTGTCGCAAGAAACGTGGTACAGTGCCACGGAAAACCACCCCGGGAACACACACGAAATAATAATAGCATACAATATCATGCACCACAGCAATCTGCAGGGTCTCCTGCATACGCGCAAAACACAAAAACCGCACACACAAAACACCAGCGAACGCGCGCACGCGCGCATGCATACCCACCTCCTATGAATAAGCTAAAGAAGCGTTTCCAAAGATGTGAATTGAAGCAAACGCCGTTTTCGGGCCCTTGCCGCCCGAAACTTTTCCGCAGTTACAGAGCCCACGGCACCAAGCCCGTATTCTACTGTATGCATACACACTTTGCAACCATTTTGGAGGGTGTGTGGCATGGAATTGTGGCGACGGCCCAGCCCCGAAGATGGCCACCCCGCTTGTACGTAGCCCAAGTTTGTCGCCAAGAAACGTGGTACAGTGCCACGGAAAAACCACCCCGGGAACACACACGAAATAATAATAGCATACAATATCATGCACCACAGCAATCTGCAGGGTCTCCTGCATACGCGCAAACACAAAAAACCGCACACACAAACACCAGCGAACGCGCGCACGCGCGCATGCATACCCACCCTCCTATGAATAAGCTAAAGAAGCGTTTCCAAAGATGTGAATTGAAGCAAACGCCGTTTTCGGGCCCTTGCCGCCCGCACTTTTCCGCAGTTACAGAGCCCACGGCACCAAGCCCGTATTCTACTGTATGCATACACACTTTGCAACCATTTTGGAGGTGTGTGGCACTGGAATTGTGGCGACGGCCCAGCCCCGAAGATGGCCACCCCGCTTGTACGTAGCCCAAGTTTGTCGCCAAGAAACGTGGTACAGTGCCACGGAAAACCACCCCGGGAACACACACGAAATAATAATAGCATACAATATCATGCACCACAGCAATTGCAGGTCTCCTGCATACGCGCAAACACAAAAAACGCACACACAAACACCAGCGAACGCGCGCACGCGCGCATGCATACCCACCCTCCTATGAATAAGCTAAAGAAGCGTTTCCAAAGATGTGAATTGAAGCAAACGCCGTTTTCGGGCCCTTGCCGCCCGCACTTTTCCGCAGTTACAGAGCCCACGGCACCAAGCCCGTATTTACTGTATGCATACACACTTTGCAACCATTTTGGAGGTGTGTGGCACTGGAATTGTGGCGACGGCCCAGCCCGAAGATGGCCACCCCGCTTGTACGTAGCCCAAGTTTGTCCCCAAGAAACGTGGTACAGTGCCACGGAAAACCACCCCGGGAACACACACGAAATAATAATAGCATACAATATCATGCACCACAGCAATCTGCAGGGTCTCCTGCATACGCGCAAACCAAAAAACCGCACACACAACACCAGCGAACGCGCGCACGCGCGCATGCATACCCACCCTCCTATGAATAAGCTAAAGAAGCGTTTCCAAAGATGTGAATTGAAGCAAACGCCGTTTTCGGGCCCTTGCGCCCGCACTTTCCGCAGTTACAGGCCCACGGCACCAAGCCCGTATTCTACTGTATGCATACACACTTTGCAACCATTTTGGAGGTGTGTGGCACTGGAATTGTGGCGACGGCCCAGCCCGAAGATGGCCACCCCGCTTGTACGTAGCCCAAGTTTGTCGCCAAGAAACGTGGTACAGTGCCACGGAAAACCACCCCGGGAACACACACGAAATAATAATAGCATACAATATCATGCACCACAGCAATCTGCAGGGTCTCCTGCATACGCGCAAACACAAAAAAACCGCACACACAAACACCAGCGAACGCGCGCACGCGCGCATGCATACCCACCCTCCTATGAATAAGCTAAAGAAGCGTTTCCAAAGATGTGAATTGAAGCAAACGCCGTTTTCGGGCCCTTGCCGCCCGCACTTTTCCGCAGTTACAGAGCCCACGGCACCAAGCCCGTATTCTACTGTATGCATACACACTTTGCAACCATTTTGGAGGTGTGTGGCACTGGAATTGTGGCGACGGCCCAGCCCCGAAGATGGCCACCCCGCTTGTACGTAGCCCAAGTTTGTCGCCAAGAAAAAAAAAAAAAAAAAAAAAAAAAAAAAAAAAAAAAAAAAAAAAAAAAAAAAAAAAAAAAAAAAAAAAAAAAAAAAAAAAAAAAAAAAAAAAAAAAAAAAAAAAAAAAAAAAAAAAAAAAAATATCATGCACCACAGCAATCTGCAGGGTCTCCTGCATACGCGCAAACACAAAAAACCGCACACACAAACACCAGCGAACGCGCGCACGCGCGCATGCATACCCACCCTCCTATGATAAGCTAAAGAAGCGTTTCCAAAGATGTGAATTGAAGCAAACGCCGTTTTCGGGCCCTTGCCGCCCGCACTTTTCCGCAGTTACAGAGCCCACGGCACCAAGCCCGTATTCTACTGTATGCATACACACTTTGCAACCATTTTGGAGGTGTGTGGCACTGGAATTGTGGCGACGGCCCAGCCCCGAAGATGGCCACCCGCTTGTACGTAGCCAAGTTTGTCGCCAAGAACGTGGTACAGTGCCACGGAAAACCACCCGGGAACACACACGAAATAATAATATCATACAATATCATGCACCACAGCAATCTGCAGGGGTCCTGCATACGCGCAAACACAAAAAACCGCACACACAAACACCAGCGAACGCGCGCACGCGCGCATGCATACCACCCTCCTATGAATAAGCTAAAGAAGCGTTTCCAAAGATGTGAATTGAAGCAAACGCCGTTTTCGGGCCTTGCCGCCCGCACTTTTCCGCAGTTACAGAGCCCACGGCACCAAGCCGTATTCTACTGTATGCATACACACTTTGCAACCATTTTGGAGGTGTGTGGCACTGGAATTGTGGCGACGGCCCAGCCCGAGATGGCCACCCCGCTTGTACGTAGCCCAAGTTTGTCGCCAAGAAACGTGGTACAGTGCCACGGAAAACCACCCGGGAACACACACGAAATAATAATAGCATACAATATCATGCACCACAGCAATCTGCAGGGTCTCCTGCATACGCGCAAACACAAAAAAACCGCACACACAAACACCAGCGAACGCGCGCACGCGCGCATGCATACCCACCTCCTATGAATAAGCTAAAGAAGCGTTTCCAAAGATGTGAATTGAAGCAAACGCCGTTTTCGGGCCCTTGCCGCCCGCACTTTTCGCAGTTACAGAGCCCACGGCACCAAGCCCGTATTCTACTGTATGCATACACACTTTGCAACCATTTTGGAGGTGTGTGGCACTGGAATTGTGGCGACGGCCCAGCCCCGAAGATGGCCACCCCGCTTGTACGTAGCCCAAGTTTGTCGCCAAGAAAAAAAAAAAAAAAAAAAAAAAAAAAAAAAAAAAAAAAAAAAAAAAAAAAAAAAAAAAAAAAAAAAAAAAAAAAAAAAAAAAAAAAAAAAAAAAAAAAAAAAAAAAATAATAATAGCATACAATATCATGCACCACAGCAATCTGCAGGGTCTCCTGCATACGCGCAAACACAAAAAACCGCACACACAAACACCAGCGAACGCGCGCACGCGCGCATGCATACCCACCCTCCTATGAATAAGCTAAAGAAGCGTTTCCAAAGATGTGAATTGAAGCAAACGCCGTTTTCGGGCCCTTGCCGCCCGCACTTTTCCGCAGTTACAGAGCCACGGCACCAAGCCCGTATTCTACTGTATGCATACACACTTTGCAACCATTTTGGAGGTGTGTGGCACTGGAATTGTGGCGACGGCCCAGCCCGAAGATGGCCACCCCGCTTGTACGTAGCCCAAGTTTGTCGCCAAGAAACGTGGTACAGTGCCACGGAAAACCACCCGGGAACACACACGAAATAATAATAGCATACAATATCATGCACCACAGCAATCTGCAGGGTCTCCTGCATACGCGCAAACACAAAAAACCGCACACACAAACACCAGCGAACGCGCGCACGCGCGCATGCATACCCACCCTCCTATGAATAAGCTAAAGAAGCGTTTCCAAAGATGTGAATTGAAGCAAACGCCGTTTTCGGGCCCTTGCGCCCGCACTTTTCCGCAGTTACAGAGCCCACGGCACCAAGCCCGTATTCTACTGTATGCATACACACTTTGCAACCATTTTGGAGGTGTGTGGCACTGGAATTGTGGCGACGGCCCAGCCCCGAAGATGGCCACCCCGCTTGTACGTAGCCCAAGTTTGTCGCCAAGAAACGGGGGGGGGGAAAAAAAAAAACACGAAATAATAATAGCATACAATATCATGCACCACAGCAATCTGCAGGGTCTCCTGCATACGCGCAAACACAAAAAACCGCACACACAAACACCAGCGAACGCGCGCACGCGCGCATGCATACCCACCCTCCTATGATAAGCTAAAGAAGCGTTTCCAAAGATGTGAATTGAAGCAAACGCCGTTTTCGGGCCCTTGCCGCCCGCACTTTTCCGCAGTTACAGAGCCCACGGCACCAAGCCCGTATTCTACTGTATGCATACACACTTTGCAACCATTTTGGAGGTGTGTGGCACTGGAATTGTGGCGACGGCCAGCCCCGAAGATGGCCACCCCGCTTGTACGTAGCCCAAGTTTGTCGCCAAGAAACGTGGTACAGTGCCACGGAAAACCACCCGGGAACACACACGAAATAATAATAGCATACAATATCATGCACCACAGCAATCTGCAGGGTCTCCTGCATACGCGCAAACACAAAAAACCGCACACACAAACACCAGCGAACGCGCGCACGCGCGCATGCATACCCACCCTCCTATGAATAAGCTAAAGAAGCGTTTCCAAAGATGTGAATTGAAGCAAACGCCGTTTTCGGGCCCTTGCCGCCCGCACTTTTCCGCAGTTACAGAGCCCACGGCACCAAGCCCGTATTCTACTGTATGCATACACACTTTGCAACCATTTTGGAGGTGTGTGGCACTGGAATTGTGGCGACGGCCCAGCCCGAAGATGGCCACCCCGCTTGTACGTAGCCAAGTTTGTCGCCAAGAAACGTGGTACAGTGCCACGGAAAACCACCCCGGGAACACACACGAAATAATAATAGCATACAATATCATGCACCACAGCAATCTGCAGGGTCTCCTGCATACGCGCAAACACAAAAAACCGCACACACAAACACCAGCGAACGCGCGCACGCGCGCATGCATACCCACCTCCTATGAATAAGCTAAAGAAGCGTTTCCAAAGATGTGAATTGAAGCAAACGCCGCACTTTTCCGCAGTTACAGAGCCACGGCACCAAGCCCGTATTCTTCTGTATGCATACACACTTTGCAACCATTTTGGAGGTGTGTGGCACTGGAATTGTGGCGACGGCCAGCCCGAAGATGGCCACCCGCTTGTACGTAGCCCAAGTTTGTCGCCAAGAAACGTGGTACAGTGCCACGGAAAACCACCCGGGAACACACACGAAATAATAATAGCATACAATATCATGCACCACAGCAATCTGCAGGGTCTCCTGCATACGCGCAAACACAAAAAACCGCACACACAAACACAGCGAACGCGCGCACGCGCGCATGCATACCCACCCTCCTATGAATAAGCTAAAGAAGCGTTTCCAAAGATGTGAATTGAAGCAAACGCCGTTTTCGGGCCCTTGCCGCCCGCACTTTTCCGCAGTTACAGAGCCCACGGCACCAAGCCGTATTCTACTGTATGCATACACACTTTGCAACCATTTTGGAGGTGTGTGGCACTGGAATTGTGGCGACGGCCCAGCCCCGAAGATGGCACCCCGCTTGTACGTAGCCCAAGTTTGTCGCCAAGAAACGTGGTACAGTGCCACGGAAAACCACCCCGGGAACACACACGAAATAATAATAGCATACATATCATGCACCACAGCAATCTGCAGGGTCTCCTGCATACGCGCAAACACAAAAAACCGCACACACAAACACCAGCGAACGCGCGCACGCGCGCATGCATACCCACCCTCCTATGAATAAGCTAAAGAAGCGTTTCCAAAGATGTGAATTGAAGCAAACGCCGTTTTCGGGCCCTTGCCGCCCGCACTTTTCCGCAGTTACAGAGCCCACGGCACCAAGCCCGTATTCTACTGTATGCATACACACTTTGCAACCATTTTGGAGGTGTGTGGCACTGGAATTGTGGCGACGGCCCAGCCCCGAAGATGGCCACCCGCTTGTACGTAGCCCAAGTTTGTCGCCAAGAAACGTGGTACAGTGCCACGGAAAACCACCCGGGAACACACACGAAATAATAATAGCATACAATATCATGCACACAGCAATCTGCAGGGTCTCCTGCATACGCGCAAACACAAAAAACCGCACACACAAACACCAGCGAACGCGCGCACGCGCGCATGCATACCCACCCTCCTATGATAAGCTAAGAAGCGTTTCCAAAGATGTGAATTGAAGCAAACGCCGTTTTCGGGCCCTTGCCGCCCGCACTTTTCCGCAGTTACAGAGCCCACGGCACCAAGCCCGTATTCTACTGTATGCATACACACTTTGCAACCATTTTGGAGGTGTGTGGCACTGGAATTGTGGCGACGGCCAGCCCGAAGATGGCCACCCCGCTTGTACGTAGCCCAAGTTTGTCGCCAAGAAACGTGGTACAGTGCACGGAAAACCACCCGGGAACACACACGAAATAATAATAGCATACAATATCATGCACCACAGCAATCTGCAGGGTCTCCTGCATACGCGCAAACACAAAAAACCGCACACACAAACACCAGCGAACGCGCGCACGCGCGCATGCATACCCACCCTCCTATGAATAAGCTAAAGAAGCGTTTCCAAAGATGTGAATTGAAGCAAACGGTTTTCGGGCCCTTGCCGCCGCACTTTTCCGCAGTTACAGAGCCCACGGCACCAAGCCCGTATTCTACTGTATGCATACACACTTTGCAACCATTTTGGAGGTGTGTGGCACTGGAATTGTGGCGACGGCCAGCCCGAAGATGGCCACCCCGCTTGTACGTAGCCCAAGTTTGTCGCCAAGAAACGTGGTACAGTGCCACGGAAAACCACCCCGGGAACACACACGAAATAATAATACATACAATATCATGCACCACAGCAATCTGCAGGGCTCCTGCATACGCGCAAACACAAAAACCGCACACACAAACACCAGCGAACGCGCGCACGCGCGCATGCATACCCACCTCCTATGAATAAGCTAAAGAAGCGTTTCAAAGATGTGAATTGAAGCAAACGCCGTTTTCGGGCCTTGCGCCCGCACTTTTCCGCAGTTACAGAGCCACGCACCAAGCCCGTATTCTATGTATGCATACACACTTTGCAACCATTTTGGAGGTGTGTGGCACTGGAATTGTGGCGACGGCCCAGCCGAAGATGGCCACCCCGCTTGTACGTAGCCAAGTTTGTCGCAAGAACGTGGTACAGTGCCACGGAAAACCACCCCGGGAACACACACGAAATAATAATACATACAATATCATGCACCACAGCAATCTGCAGGGTCTCCTGCATACGCGCAAACACAAAAAACCGCACACAAAACACCAGCGAACGCGCGCACGCGCGCATGCATACCACCCTCCTATGAATAAGCTAAAGAAGCGTTTCCAAAGATGTGAATTGAAGCAAACGCCGTTTTCGGGCCCTTGCCGCCCGCACTTTTCCGCAGTTACAGAGCCCACGGCACCAAGCCGTATTCTACTGTATGCATACAACTTTGCAACCATTTTGGAGGTGTGTGGCACTGGAATTGTGGCGACGGCCCAGCCCGAGATGGCCACCCGCTTGTACGTAGCCAAGTTTGTCGCCAAGAAACGTGGTCAGTGCCACGGAAAACCACCCCGGGAACACACACGAAATAATAATAGCATACAATATCATGCACCACAGCAATCTGCAGGGCTCCTGCATACGCGCAAACAAAAAACCGCACACACAAACACCAGCGAACGCGCGCACGCGCGCATGCATACCACCCTCCTATGAATAAGCTAAAGAAGCGTTTCCAAAGATGTGATTGAAGCAACGCCGTTTTCGGGCCCTTGCCGCCGCACTTTTCCGCAGTTACAGAGCCACGGCACAAGCCGTATTCTACTGTATGCATACACACTTTGCAACCATTTTGGAGGTGTGTGGCACTGGAATTGTGGCGACGGCCCAGCCCCGAGTGGCCACCCGCTTGTACGTAGCCAAGTTTGTCGCAAGAAACGTGGTACAGTGCCACGGAAAACCACCCGGGAACACACACGAAATAATAATAGCATACAATATCATGCACCACAGCAATCTGCAGGGTCTCCTGCATACGCGCAACACAAAAAACCGCACACACAAAACACCAGCGAACGCGCGCACGCGCGCATGCATACCCACCCTCCTATGAATAAGCTAAAGAAGCGTTTCCAAAGATGTGAATTGAAGCAAACGCCGTTTTCGGGCCCTTGCCGCCCGCACTTTTCCGCAGTTACAGAGCCCACGGCACCAAGCCCGTATTCTACTGTATGCATACACACTTTGCAACCATTTTGGAGGTGTGTGGCACTGGAATTGTGGCGACGGCCCAGCCCGAAGATGGCCACCCGCTTGTACGTAGCCCAAGTTTGTCGCCAAGAAACGTGGTACAGTGCCACGGAAAACCACCCCGGGAACACACACGAAATAATAATAGCATACAATATCATGCACCACAGCAATCTGCAGGGTCTCCTGCATACGCGCAAACACAAAAAACCGCACACACAAACACCAGCGAACGCGCGCACGCGCGCATGCATACCCACCCTCCTATGAATAAGCTAAAGAAGCGTTTCCAAAGATGTAATTGAAGCAAACGCCGTTTTCGGGCCCTTGCCGCCCGCACTTTTCCGCAGTTACAGAGCCCACGGCACCAAGCCCGTATTCTACTGTATGCATACACACTTTGCAACCATTTTGGAGGTGTGTGGCACTGGAATTGTGGCGACGGCCCAGCCCGAAGATGGCCCCCCGCTTGTACGTAGCCCAAGTTTGTCGCCAAGAAACGTGGTACAGTGCCACGGAAAACCACCCGGGAACACACACGAATAATATACATACAATATCATGCACCACAGCAATCTGCGGGCTCCTGCATACGCGCAAACACAAAAAACCGCACACACAAACACCAGCGAACGCGCGCACGCGCGCATGCATACCACCTCCTATGAATAGCTAAAGAAGCGTTTCCAAAGATGTGAATTGAAGCAAAGCCGTTTTCGGGCCTTGCCGCCCGCACTTTTCCGCAGTTACAGAGCCACGGCACCAAGCCCGTATTCTACTGTATGCATACACACTTTGCAACCATTTTTGGGGTGTGTGGCATGGAATTGTGGCGACGGCCCAGCCCGAAGATGGCCACCCGCTTGTACGTAGCCCAAGTTTGTCGCCAGAAACGTGGTACAGTGCCACGGAAAACCACCCGGGAACACACACGAAATAATAATAGCATACAATATCATGCACCACAGCAATCTGCAGGGTCTCCTGCATACGCGCAAACACAAAAAACCGCACACACAAACACCAGCGAACGCGCGCACGCGCGCATGCATACCCACCCTCCTATGAATAAGCTAAAGAAGCGTTTCCAAAGATGTGAATTGAAGCAAACGCCGTTTTCGGGCCCTTGCCGCCCGCACTTTTCCGCAGTTACAGAGCCCACGGCACCAAGCCCGTATTCTACTGTATGCATACACACTTTGCAACCATTTTGGAGGTGTGTGGCACTGGAATTGTGGCGACGGCCCAGCCCCGAAGATGGCCACCCCGCTTGTACGTAGCCCAAGTTTGTCGCCAAGAAACGTGGTACAGTGCCACGGAAAAACCACCCGGGAACACACACGAAATAATAATAGCATACAATATCATGCACCACAGCAATCTGCAGGGTTCCTGCATACGCGAAACCAAAACGCACACACAAACACCAGCGAACGCGCGCACGCGCGCTATACCACCCTCTATGAATAGTAAGAAGCGTTTCAAGAGTGAATTGAAGAAACGCCGTTTCGGGCCCTTCGCCGCCTTTCCGCGTTACAGAGCCACGCACAACCGTTTTAGTTGCAACACTTTGAACATTTTGGAGGTGTGTGCTGGATTGTGCGAGGCCAGCCGAAGATGGCCCCCTTGTACGTGCCCAAGTTTGTCGCAAGAACGTGTCATGCCACGGAAACCACCCCGGACACACACGAAATAATTGCATACATATCATGCACCAAAATCTGCGGGTCTCTGCATCGCGCAAAACAAAAACCGCCACACAAACACCAGCGAACGCGCGCACGCGGCATGCATACCACCCTCCTATGAATAAGCTAAAGAAGCGTTTCAAAGATGTAATTGAAGCAAACGCCGTTTTCGGGCCCTTGCGCCCGCACTTTTCCGCAGTTACAGAGCCCACGGCACCAAGCCCGTTTCTATGTATGCATACACACTTTGCACCATTTTGGAGGTGTGTGGCACTGGAATTGTGGCGACGGCCCAGCCCGAAGATGGCCACCGCTTGTACGTAGCCCAAGTTGTCGCCAAGAAACGTGGTAAGTGCCACGGAAACCACCCGGGAACACACACGAAATAATAATAGCATAAATATCATGCACCCAGCAATCTGCGGGTCTCCTGCATACGGCAAACACAAAAAACCGCACACACAAACACCAGCGAACGCGCGCACGCGCGCATGCATACCCACCCTCCTATGATAAGCTAAAGAAGCGTTTCCAAAGATGTGAATTGAAGCAAACGCCGTTTTCGGGCCTTGCGCCCGCACTTTTCCGAGTTACAGAGCCCACGGCACAAGCCCGTATTCTACTGTATGCATACACATTTGCAACCATTGGAGGTGTGTGGACTGGAATTGTGGCGACGGCCCAGCCCGAGATGGCCACCCCGCTTGTACGTAGCCCAAGTTTGTCGCCAAGAAACGTGGTACAGTGCCACGGAAACCACCCGGGAACACACCGAAAATATAGCATACAATATCATGCACACAGCAATCTGAGGTCTCCTGCATACGCGCAAACACAAAAAACCGCCACACAAACCAGCGAACGCGCGCACGCGCGCAGCATACCACCCTCCTATGAATAAGCTAAAGAAGCGTTTCCAAAGATGTGAATTGAAGCAAACGCCGTTTTCGGGCCTTGCGCCGCACTTTTCCGCAGTTACAGAGCCCACGGCACAAGCCGTATTCTACTGTATGCATACACACTTTGCACATTTTGGAGGTGTGTGCATGGAATTGTGCGACGGCCAGCCCGAAGATGGCACCCCGCTTGTACGTAGCCAAGTTGTCGCCAGAAAGTGTACAGTGCACGGAAACCACCCCGGGAACACACACGAAATAATAATAGCATACAATTCATGCACCACAGCAATCTGCAGGGTCTCTGCATACGCGCAAACACAAAAACCGCACACACAAACACCAGCGAACGCGCGCACGCGCGCATGCATACCCACCCTCCTATGAATAAGCTAAAGAAGCGTTTCCAAAGATGTGAATTGAAGCAAACGCCGTTTTCGGGCCCTTGCCGCCGCACTTTTCCGCAGTTACAGAGCCACGGCACCAAGCCCGTATTCTACTGTATGCATACACACTTTGCAACCATTTTGGAGGTGTGTGGCACTGGAATTGTGGCGACGGCCCAGCCCCGAAGATGGCACCCCGCTTGTACGTAGCCCAAGTTTGTCGCAAGAAACGTGGTACAGTGCCACGGAAAACACCCCGGGAACACACACGAAATAATAATAGCATACAATATCATGCACCACAGCAATCTGCAGGGTCTCTGCATACGCGCAAACACAAAAAAACCGCACACACAAACACCAGCGAACGCGCGCACGCGCGCATGATACCCACCCTCCTATGAATAAGCTAAAGAAGCGTTTCCAAAGATGTGAATTGAAGCAAACGCCGTTTTCGGGCCCTTGCCGCCCGCACTTTTCCGCAGTTACAGAGCCCACGGCACCAAGCCCGTATTCTACTGTATGCATACACACTTTGCAACCATTTTGGAGGTGTGTGGCACTGGAATTGTGGCGACGGCCCAGCCCCGAAGATGGCCACCCCGCTTGTACGTAGCCCAAGTTTGTCGCCAAGAAACGTGGTACAGTGCCACGGAAAACCACCCGGGAACACACACGAAATAATAATAGCATACAATATCATGCACCACAGCAATCTGCAGGGTCTCCTGCATACGCGCAAACACAAAAAACCGCACACACAAACACCAGCGAACGCGCGCACGCGCGCATGCATACCCACCTCCTATGAATAAGCTAAGAAGCGTTTCCAAAGATGTGAATTGAAGCAAACGCCGTTTTCGGGCCCTTGCCGCCCGCACTTTTCCGCAGTTACAGAGCCCACGGCACAAGCCCGTATTCTACTGTATGCATACACACTTTGCAACCATTTTGGAGGTGTGTGGCACTGGAATTGTGGCGACGGCCCAGCCCCGAAGATGGCCACCCCGCTTGTACGTAGCCAAGTTTGTCGCCAAGAAACGTGGTACAGTGCCACGGAAAACCACCCCGGGAACACACACGAAATAATAATAGCATACCATATCATGCACCACAGCAATCTGCAGGGTCTCCTGCATACGCGCAAACACAAAAAACCGCACACACAAACACCAGCGAACGCGCGCACGCGCGCATGCATACCCACCCTCCTATGAATAAGCTAAAGAAGCGTTTCCAAAGATGTGAATTGAAGCAAACGCCGTTTTCGGGCCCTTGCCGCCCGCACTTTTCCGCAGTTACAGAGCCCACGGCACCAAGCCCGTATTCTACTGTATGCATACACACTTTGCAACCATTTTGGAGGTGTGTGGCACTGGAATTGTGGCGACGGCCCAGCCCCGAAGATGGCCACCCCGCTTGTACGTAGCCCAAGTTTGTCGCCAAGAAACGTGGTACAGTGCCACGGAAAACCACCCCGGGAACACACACGAAATAATAATAGCATACCATATCATGCACCACAGCAATCTGCAGGGTCTCCTGCATACGCGCAAACACAAAAAACCGCACACACAAACACCAGCGAACGCGCGCACGCGCGCATGCATACCCACCCTCCTATGAATAAGCTAAAGAAGCGTTTCCAAAGATGTGAATTGAAGCAAAACGCCGTTTTCGGGCCCTTGCCGCCCGCACTTTTCCGCAGTTACAGAGCCCACGGCACCAAGCCCGTATTCTACTGTATGCATACACACTTTGCAACCATTTTGGAGGTGTGTGGCACTGGAATTGTGGCGACGGCCCAGCCCCGAAGATGGCCACCCCGCTTGTACGTAGCCCAAGTTTGTCGCCAAGAAACGTGGTACAGTGCCACGGAAAACCACCCCGGGAACACACACGAAATAATAATAGCATACAATATCATGCACCACAGCAATCTGCAGGGTCTCCTGCATACGCGCAAACACAAAAAACCGCACACACAAACACCAGCGAACGCGCGCACGCGCGCATGCATACCCACCCTCCTATGAATAAGCTAAAGAAGCGTTTCCAAAGATGTGAATTGAAGCAAACGCCGTTTTCGGGCCCTTGCCGCCCGCACTTTTCCGCAGTTACAGAGCCCACGGCACCAAGCCCGTATTCTACTGTATGCATACACACTTTGCAACCATTTTGGAGGTGTGTGGCACTGGAATTGTGGCGACGGCCCAGCCCCGAAGATGGCCACCCCGCTTGTACGTAGCCCAAGTTTGTCGCCAAGAAACGTGGTACAGTGCCACGGAAAACCACCCCGGGAACACACACGAAATAATAATAGCATACAATATCATGCACCACAGCAATCTGCAGGGTCTCCTGCATACGCGCAAACACAAAAAACCGCACACACAAACACCAGCGAACGCGCGCACGCGCGCATGCATACCCACCCTCCTATGAATAAGCTAAAGAAGCGTTTCCAAAGATGTGAATTGAAGCAAACGCCGTTTTCGGGCCCTTGCCGCCCGCACTTTTCCGCAGTTACAGAGCCCACGGCACCAAGCCCGTATTCTACTGTATGCATACACACTTTGCAACCATTTTGGAGGTGTGTGGCACTGGAATTGTGGCGACGGCCCAGCCCCGAAGATGGCCACCCCGCTTGTACGTAGCCCAAGTTTGTCGCCAAGAAACGTGGTACAGTGCCACGGAAAACCACCCCGGGAACACACACGAAATAATAATAGCATACAATAAAATCGAGGGCTGACTGCTAGAAGTCAGTAACTCGATTTTTTTTCAATTTTGAGATTTTATACTCTTCTGATAGATTTGGACTCCCTCTTTCCGATGGCGATGTCAGATTTTCGTTTTTAGTAAAATTGATTGAGTTATTAATTAAAACCTAAATCAATTATCTTATATTCGTGGTTCTTTTGACAGCAAAAATTACTTAAGTAAAGTTCCAGACTTATAGCTCGCTTTGTTTTACCTGGCAACAGACAAGTGTGGGTGCTAAATGTACGTATCTTGCTATCATGACTTATAGCAGTGACAGAAAAGCACGCATTTTCCTGGCAGAGTACTGCTAGAACTCAGATTCTGAAGTTACAGAGTTATAGCACACAATTTTTGTTGATGACTCATCTCTTCCCACAGGTCAAAACATAGCAAGTGCAAGATACCGACTTGTAGCAGGTAGCGTCGGCGGTCTGCTAGTGTAAACTTGGTGTTGAGAGATGTGCATCTGGCACCTGTCCGGTTGGTACTATCAGCATTTCCAGCGTGGGAACGGCTCCTTAATTTGGTTCCCACTACTAGGGACGATTTTCTGAACACAGCAGTTTTCTTCCCATTTTGCCAGTTTCATTTGAAGAAGCAACACATTTTCTCAGTCGAATTATCCAGCCTTTGTTCCTCCCACTTTGCGATTTTCAATTGAAGAAGCAACACACTTTCCCAGTTGGATTTTCCAGCCATTTTTCATCGCATTTATCTCAAAAGGTAATGATGTTTTATTTTTCTGTCAAATTCTCTCTCTCCTCTCTCTCTCTCTCTCTCTCTCTCTCTCTCTCTCTCTCTCTCCTCTCTCTCTCTCTCTCTCTCTCTCTCTCTCTCTCTCTCTCTCTCTCTCTCTCTCTCTCTCTCTCTCTCTCTCTCTCTCTCTCTCTCTCTCTCTCTCTCTCTCTCTCTCTCTCTCTCTCTTCTCTGGGGACGGATACTCTAGTGGTCAGAACATTTCGCTGGCAATTTGACGACCCGGGTTCGAATCCGGTCGATGAGATTTTTGTCCTGGAGTTAACATCAGTGCTGACTCCACTCTCCCCAAAAGTCATTCGGATGAGACTTTAAACCAAGGCCCCATGTGCGGACGCGCGCAGAACATATTGCGCACATGTTAAATCCTGTTCCGCTTTTCGTAAGAGTAGGCCATCGTAGGCCGGTGGGAACAGATGACATTTACAAAACTGCATGCACACGGGGACTTGATGTAAAAAGCACATAAGTGCTTATTCCGTTATCCTCGATATAAAAGAATAAGTCAAGTGAAGTCAAGTCTCTCTCTCTCTCTTTTCTCTCTCTCTCTCTCTCTCTCTCCTCTCTCTCTCTCTCTCTCTCTCTCTCTCTCTTCTCTCTCTCTCTCTCTCTCTCTCTCTCTCTCTCTCTCTCTCTCTCTCTCTCTCTCTCTCTCTCTCTCTCTCCTCTCTCTCTCCTCTCTCTCCTCTCTCTCCTCTCTCTCTCTCTCCTCTCTCCTCTCTCTCTCTCTCTCTCTCTTCTCTCTCTCTCTCTCTCTCTCTCTCTCTCTCTCTCTCCCCCCTCAATAATCTTATCTCCGTGCATGTATGTGTTCGTTTGTAATACAAGCGACGTTATAAAAGTTACGCGCGCGCGCGCGCGTGCGTGTGTGCATGCGTTTTTGCGCGTGTGTGTGTGTGTGTGTATGTGTGTAATACAAGTGATGTTATATAAGTTACGCATGTGTGTGTGTGTTTGTGTGTGTGTGTGTGTGAGAGAGAGAGAGAGAGAGAGAGAGAGAGAGAGAGAGAGAGAGAGAGAGAGAGAGAGAGAGAGAGAGATAGATAGATAGAGAGAGAGATTATTTAAGTAATAGAGAGAGATAGTTTATTATTTAAGTAATATGTTCATTGCTGATGCAACTGTGTTGTTGTTTACAACCGCGGTGTCAATGGCGGAAGGAGCTGACTATCAGCCAGAGGAGACAGTGCTCCCCAGTGAGGACGGGGAGGAGGAGGACGAGCCGTTGTCTGCTCTCAGACGCAAATACAGGACTGAGTGTTCATGTGATGATGAGCCGCTTATTAATAAAGTGAAACAATCAGCTGACAATGCACTAGATGCAGCAAAACGTGCGAGCTTGGAAGAGGCTAAAAAGCGTCAAAAAGAGACATTGGTCCACCAAACCTCACTTGACAACCTCCTTGGATCAAATGGATACGTTCGCGTTCCGATCAAAGCTGATGGCAATTGCTTTTTTGAAGCCGCAGTGACACACATCAAAGGCGTAACAGCGAGTGAACTACGGGCCAAGCTGTGTGATCTTCTCATGACAGAGAGGCAGCTGTTCATGCCATTTTGAAAGGGCTGAGGCACGTGGCATGGACAACACTGCCTACATCGATGCCATCGAGGATCTCCGGACTGAAGGCAGATGGTCCACAAGCATTGCCGATCTCTTGCCACTGGTCCTGGCAGAATGGACCAAAAGGCATGTGGAGATCTTCACAAGCCAGGGGTCTACACTCAATGTGGAGCCGATAAACAAGGACGCAGGAGAATTGACAAAACCCAATATCAGTCTTGCCCTGTTTCAATGCGACCCTCAACACTATGATGCCTGCATGTTCATTCTGCAGCCCACAGAGCAGTCCAGCTATGACTCAAGTGGTGTGACACAGAATGACACCTTCCCTGACACTTCAGCAAGCCATGCATCTCCAGGGTCTCCTCAGCAGCATTCCACCCCAAGAAAGCAGGGCCTCTACAACACCCCACCAAAAAAGAAACTGTCAAGGAAACGTTCTGCCAACCCACAAACGTGGAAAAAGAACGTTAGAAAGGCTCTGAAGCTGCAAGGTAAAGAACGTGTAGCTCTGTCAGGAAAAACCATTCAGCAAAAGGAAATACGCTCTGTTGACTGCATCAAATGCAGGTTTGATTGTAAAAAAATTGAAAATGATGACCGCCAGGCAATTTTCGACGTTTTCTATGCCTTGCCATCCTATGACAGACAAAAGCAGTTTGTATGCTCAATTATTACTGAACAAGAGAGCAAGACCATACTCGGCAAGGACAAGTGTCCATTACCCAAGAAACGCAGCGTAGCCACAGCCTTTCACTTCACCATCAATGGCAGCAGGATCAGGGTGTGCAAGAAGCTTTTTCTTGCCACCCTGGATGTTGGAGAGAGCTATGTCAACCATGCCATGGCCAACAGCGACATGGGCACCTTTACAGGAGGTGATGGACGAGGAAAACACCCAGCTCACAACAGGACACAGACAGCCGCGGTGGAAGACGTACGAGAGCACATCCGATCCTTCCCCTGTGTTGAGAGTCACTACACCAGAAAGGACACCAGGAGACAGTACCTTGACCCTGCTCTCACCGTCACCAAGATGTACCATCTGTACAAGGAGAAATGCCAGGCTGAGGGAAACACTCCAGTGTCTTGTCGTAAATACAGAGATGTATTCAATTCAGATTTCAATTTGTCCTTCCACAAACCAAAGAAAGATCAGTGCCTAGTGTGTGTGAACTATGCGGCAAAACTTAAAGAAGGCGTAACAGAAGATGAGGAAAAGGAATACCAGAGGCACACCCAGATGAAACTAAGAGCAAGAGAGGAGAAGGCAAAAGACAAGGAGCTGGCCAAACAAGATTCGTCCATCCATGTTGTTACCCTTGACCTTCAGGCTGTTCTTCCAACCCCATGCGGCCTTGTGAGTCAATTGTACTACAAGCGCAAGCTCTCTGTGTACAATTTCACGGTGTATTCTCTGGCAGATGGAAAGGCAACCTGCTATGTTTGGGATGAGACAAATGGAAAGAGGGGCTCAGTGGAAATTGCCTCTTGCCTTCTTCTCTACTTCCAGTCCCTTCCAGTGTCAGTGAAAGAGGTTGTGCTCTATTCAGACTGCTGTGGAGGACAAAATCGCAATCAGTACTTAGCAGTAGCCATCCTGTATGCCCTCGATCAAGTTCCCACTATCACTTCAGTCACCCACAAGTACCTGGAGACCGGCCATACGCAGATGGAATGTGATTCTATGCACTCAGCAATTGCATTTGCACAAAAAGCAAGCCCTGTGTACACTCCCAGTGGCTGGGATATTATTTTCCGCATGGCGAGGCGGCACAACCCTACACTGTCGTCCCCATTCGGTTCAGTCAGATCCTTGACTTCAAGCACCTGGCATCACAGGTCATCCGCAACACCAAGGTGGACAGGCACAGCAAGCGAGTGAGCTGGCTGAAGATGAAGGTGATCCACTTCAGCAAAGGCCAAGACACCATGTTCTTCAAGTACGACTTTGATGACAGTGATTACCACCAGCTCTGTCTCTCAACACCCTCAGCAAGGAGGAGGCAGCCATCTCTGGGGCAGATCATCAAGCCTCGTTACCAGGGCAAGCTGCCCATTTCAGAGGCCAAGAAGCGAGACCTACTTTCCCTGTGTCACTCAGGTGTGATTCCAGAGGAGCACCACCCCTTCTACAACAACCTGCCGACCTTGGTCAGCCAGGTGGACCGTCTGGAGGAGCTGGATGTGAACGACTGTGACAGTGGGGAGGAGACAGACTAGAGTTGGCTGCAAGGCTGTGTGGGGAGGGTGGGATGGGGAGGGGGTTGTGTGTGTTAGCAGTCGTTACTGTTTAGCTGCAGAGAACAATGGTTATCACAAACAGTGTGCTGTGCTAGAACTGATTAGAGAACAGTGATTATCACAAACAGTGTGCTGTGCTAGAACTGATTTAGATTATTCATGAAAGGAAGGCTTGAAACTGTACACGTTCTGAATTGTGGAGATGGCATTTGTGACATCGGAATACCGTTGTGGTATGTGGATTTCACTGTTGGAATAACTCTTATCTTGGATGGCTATATCTCAACAAAATATTCTTCGTCAGTGGCGAAAAGAACAGAAGAACAGTTGGTATGTACAGTTTTTATGTTCTTTTTAGTATTTGTACATAGTTTTATTTGCAATGTTTGATTGATCAATGTTTCTCCTCATGGGAAAGGCACACTTACTTTGTTTTCTATGTCTTCCTGTCTATTAAGTTGAAGGAATACTTTCAACTAAAAACACTTAAGTGCAAATACATAGTTTTATCACTAGAAACATACTCCATTTATCTCAGAAGGAAGCTTAATAAAACTTCTTAATTCGAGATGAGGAGTTTCGGCAGTATTTTGAAAGTGACCCATGCCATTAGAGAACCTGCTAGAGGTAATTATTTTGAGATAAAGACTGATAGCTCCCAGGATTGGACAGCAATAGGGGGGAAGAGTGCGTGCTAGAATTCAGCAATCCAAGTTGAGTACTTATAGCAGCCACAGTGCAACCACCCTGTACACTTACGGGGTGGGCTAGATCCCAGTAACAGTTGTTACTAACTTCTAGCAGTACAAACATGGACAGAAAAGTGGGTCAAAATGCAGCTAAAATCCCTTATTTCAGTTGGTACTACACATTAAATAAAAAATGAATGTAGTCATTATTGTATCCTTTACATATTTACATCACCTTCGCATCATATGTTTACAATGAACATAGTGAATTTCCAAAGCATTCCGCTCATAAGAAACATAGATATAGCTGCATGAACTTTCTCTTCGCGTTTTCTCCGAAAGTGCAAAATTCAAGTTACGAAGTTCTAGCAGTCAGCCCTCGATATCATGCACCACAGCAATCTGCAGGGTCTCCTGCATACGCGCAAACACAAAAAACCGCACACACAAACACCAGCGAACGCGCGCACGCGCGCATGCATACCCACCCTCCTATGAATAAGCTAAAGAAGCGTTTCCAAAGATGTGAATTGAAGCAAACGCCGTTTTCGGGCCCTTGCCGCCCGCACTTTTCCGCAGTTACAGAGCCCACGGCACCAAGCCCGTATTCTACTGTATGCATACACACTTTGCAACCATTTTGGAGGTGTGTGGCACTGGAATTGTGGCGACGGCCCAGCCCCGAAGATGGCCACCCCGCTTGTACGTAGCCCAAGTTTGTCGCCAAGAAACGTGGTACAGTGCCACGGAAAACCACCCCGGGAACACACACGAAATAATAATAGCATACAATATCATGCACCACAGCAATCTGCAGGGTCTCCTGCATACGCGCAAACACAAAAAACCGCACACACAAACACCAGCGAACGCGCGCACGCGCGCATGCATACCCACCCTCCTATGAATAAGCTAAAGAAGCGTTTCCAAAGATGTGAATTGAAGCAAACGCCGTTTTCGGGCCCTTGCCGCCCGCACTTTTCCGCAGTTACAGAGCCCACGGCACCAAGCCCGTATTCTACTGTATGCATACACACTTTGCAACCATTTTGGAGGTGTGTGGCACTGGAATTGTGGCGACGGCCCAGCCCCGAAGATGCCACCCGCTTGTACGTAGCCCAAGTTTGTCGCCAAGAAACGTGGTACAGTGCCACGGAAAACACCCCGGGAACACACACGAAATAATAATAGCATACAATATCATGCACCACAGCAATCTGCAGGGTCTCCTGCATACGC
The DNA here is from genome assembly GCA_030674155.1 of Stramonita haemastoma. NCBI lineage: Eukaryota > Metazoa > Mollusca > Gastropoda > Neogastropoda > Muricidae > Stramonita > Stramonita haemastoma. The sequence goes on from CM060333.1 coordinate 53,669,595, forward strand.
GCAAACACAAAAACCGCACACACAAACACCAGCGAACGCGCGCACGCGCGCATGCATACCCACCCTCCTATGAATAAGCTAAAGAAGCGTTTCCAAAGATGTGAATTGAAGCAAACGCCGTTTTCGGGCCCTTGCCGCCCGCACTTTTCCGCAGTTACAGAGCCCACGGCACCAAGCCCGTATTCTACTGTATGCATACACACTTTGCAACCATTTTGGAGGTGTGTGGCACTGGAATTGTGGCGACGGCCCAGCCCCGAAGATGGCCACCCCGCTTGTACGTAGCCCAAGTTTGTCGCCAAGAAACGTGGTACAGTGCCACGGAAAACCACCCGGGAACACACACGAAATAATAATACATACAATATCATGCACCAAGCAATCTGCAGGGCTCCTGCATACGCGCAAACACAAAAAACCGCCACACACAAACACCAGCGAACGCGCGCACGCGCGCATGCATACCCACCCTCCTATGAATAAGCTAAAGAAGCGTTTCCAAAGATGTGAATTGAAGCAAACGCCGTTTTCGGGCCCTTGCCGCCCGCACTTTTCCGCAGTTACAGAGCCCACGGCACCAAGCCCGTATTCTACTGTATGCATACACACTTTGCAACCATTTTGGAGGTGTGTGGCACTGGAATTGTGGCGACGGCCCAGCCCCGAAGATGGCCACCCCGCTTGTACGTAGCCCAAGTTTGTCGCCAAGAAACGTGGTACAGTGCCACGGAAAACCACCCCGGGAACACACACGAAATAATAATAGCATACAATATCATGCACCACAGCAATCTGCAGGGCTCCTGCATACGCGCAAACACAAAAAACCGCACACACAAACACCAGCGAACGCGCGCACGCGCGCATGCATACCCACCCTCTATGATAAGCTAAAGAAGCGTTTCCAAAGATGTGAATTGAAGCAAACGCCGTTTTCGGGCCCTTGCCGCCCGCACTTTTCCGCAGTTACAGAGCCCACGGCACCAAGCCCGTATCTACTGTATGCATACACCTTTGCAACCATTTTGGAGGTGTGTGGCACTGGAATTGTGGCGACGGCCCAGCCCCGAAGATGGCCACCCGCTTGTACGTAGCCCAAGTTTGTCGCCAAAAACGTGGTACAGTGCCACGGAAAACCACCCCGGGAACACACACGAAATAATAATAGCATACAATATCATGCACCACAGCAATCTGCAGGGTCTCCTGCATACGCGCAAACACAAAAAACCGCACACACAAACACCAGCGAACGCGCGCACGCGCGCATGCATACCCACCCTCCTATGAATAAGCTAAAGAAGCGTTTCCAAAGATGTGAATTGAAGCAAACGCCGTTTTCGGGCCCTTGCCGCCCGCACTTTTCCGCAGTTACAGAGCCCACGGCACAAGCCCGTATTCTACTGTATGCATACACACTTTGCAACCATTTTGGAGGTGTTGTGGCACTGGAATTGTGGCGACGGCCCAGCCCCGAAGATGGCCACCCCGCTTGTACGTAGCCCAAGTTTGTCGCCAAGAAACGTGGTACAGTGCCACGGAAAACCACCCGGGAACACACACGAAATAATAATACATACAATATCATGCACCACAGCAATCTGCAGGGTCTCCTGCATACGCGCAAACACAAAAAACCGCACACACAAACACCAGCGAACCGCGCACGCGCGCATGCATACCCACCCTCCTATGATAAGCTAAGAAGCGTTTCCAAAGATGTGAATTGAAGCAAACGCCGTTTTCGGCCCTTGCCGCCCGCACTTTTCGCAGTTACAGAGCCCACGGCACCAAGCCGTATTCTACTGTATGCATACACACTTTGCAACCATTTTGGAGGTGTGTGGCACTGGAATTGTGGCGACGGCCCAGCCCGAAGATGGCCACCCGCTTGTACGTAGCCCAAGTTTGTCGCCAAGAAACGTGGTACAGTGCACGGAAAACCACCCCGGAACACACACGAAATAATAATACATACAATATCATGCACCACAGCAATCTGCAGGGTCTCTGCATACGCGCAAACACAAAAAACCGCACACACAAACACCAGCGAACGCGCGCACGCGCGCATGCATACCCACCCTCCTAGAATAAGCTAAAGAAGCGTTTCCAAAGATGTGAATTGAAGCAAACGCCGTTTTCGGGCCCTTGCCGCCCGCACTTTTCCGCAGTTACAGAGCCCACGGCACCAAGCCCGTATTCTACTGTATGCATACACACTTTGCAACCATTTTGGAGGTGTGTGGCACTGGAATTGTGGCGACGGCCCAGCCCCGAAGATGGCCACCCCGCTTGTACGTAGCCCAAGTTTGTCGCCAAGAAACGTGGTACAGTGCCACGGAAAACCACCCCGGGAACACACACGAAATAATAATAGCATACAATATCATGCACCACAGCAATCTGCAGGGTCTCCTGCATACGCGCAAACACAAAAAAACCGCACACACAAACACCAGCGAACGCGCGCACGCGCGCATGCATACCCACCCTCCTATGAATAAGCTAAAGAAGCGTTTCCAAAGATGTGAATTGAAGCAAACGCCGTTTTCGGGCCCTTGCCGCCCGCACTTTTCCGCAGTTACAGAGCCCACGGCACCAAGCCCGTATTCTACTGTATGCATACACACTTTGCAACCATTTTGGAGGTGTGTGGCACTGGAATTGTGGCGACGGCCCAGCCCCGAAGATGGCCACCCCGCTTGTACGTAGCCCAAGTTTGTCGCCAAGAAACGTGGTACAGTGCCACGGAAAACCACCCCGGGAACACACACGAAATAATAATAGCATACAATATCATGCACCACAGCAATCTGCAGGGTCTCCTGCATACGCGCAAACACAAAAAACCGCACACACAAACACCAGCGAACGCGCGCACGCGCGCATGCATACCCACCCTCCTATGAATAAGCTAAAGAAGCGTTTCCAAAGATGTGAATTGAAGCAAACGCCGTTTTCGGGCCCTTGCCGCCCGCACTTTTCCGCAGTTACAGAGCCCACGGCACCAAGCCCGTATTCTACTGTATGCATACACACTTTGCAACCATTTTGGAGGTGTGTGGCACTGGAATTGTGGCGACGGCCCAGCCCCGAAGATGGCCACCCCGCTTGTACGTAGCCCAAGTTTGTCGCCAAGAAACGTGGTACAGTGCCACGGAAAACCACCCCGGGAACACACACGAAATAATAATATGCATACAATATCATGCACCACAGCAATCTGCAGGTCTCCTGCATACGCGCAAACACAAAAAACCGCACACACAAACACCAGCGAACGCGCGCACGCGCGCATGCATACCCACCCTCCTATGAATAAGCTAAAGAAGCGTTTCCAAAGATGTGAATTGAAGCAAACGCCGTTTTCGGGCCCTTGCCGCCCGCACTTTTCCGCAGTTACAGAGCCCACGGCACCAAGCCCGTATTCTACTGTATGCATACACACTTTGCAACCATTTTGGAGGTGTGTGGCACTGGAATTGTGGCGACGGCCCAGCCCCGAAGATGGCCACCCCGCTTGTACGTAGCCCAAGTTTGTCGCCAAGAAACGTGGTACAGTGCCACGGAAAAACCACCCCGGGAACACACACGAAATAATAATAGCATACAATATCATGCACCACAGCAATCTGCAGGGTCTCCTGCATACGCGCAAACAAAAAAAAACCGCACACACAAACACCAGCGAACGCGCGCACGCGCGCATGCATACCCACCCTCCTATGAATAAGCTAAAGAAGCGTTTCCAAAGATGTGAATTGAAGCAAACGCCGTTTTCGGGCCCTTGCCGCCCGCACTTTTCCGCAGTTACAGAGCCCACGGCACCAAGCCCGTATTCTACTGTATGCATACACACTTTGCAACCATTTTGGAGGTGTGTGGCACTGGAATTGTGGCGACGGCCCAGCCCCGAAGATGGCCACCCGCCTTGTACGTAGCCCAAGTTTGTCGCCAAGAAACGTGGTACAGTGCCACGGAAAACCACCCCGGGAACACACACGAAAACACACACGAAATAATAATACATACAATATCATGCACCACAGCAATCTGCAGGGTCTCCTGCATACGCGCAAACACAAAAAACCGCACACACAAACACCAGCGAACGCGCGCACGCGCGCATGCATACCCAACCTCCTATGAATAAGCTAAAGAAGCGTTTCCAAAGATGTGAATTGAAGCAAACGCCGTTTTCGGGCTCTTGCCGCCCGCACTTTTCAGCAGGTACAGAGCCCACGGCACCAAGCCCGTATTCTACTGTATGCATACACACTTTGCAACCATTTTGGAGGTGTGTGGCACTGGAATTGTGGCGACGGCCTAGCCCCGAAGATGGCAACCCCGCTTGTACATAGCCCAAGTTTGTCGCCAAGAAACGTGGTAAAGTGCCACGGAAAACCACCCCGTGAACACACACGAAATAATAATAGCATACAATATCATGCACCACAGCAATCTGCAGGGTGTTCTGCACACGTGCAAACACAAAAAACCGCACACACAAACACCAGCGAACGCGCGCACGCGCGCATGCATACCCACCCTCCTATGAATAAACTAAAGAAGCGTTTCCAAAGATGTGAATTGAAGCAAACGCCGTTTTCGGGCCCTTGCCGCCCACACTTTTTTCGGAGTTACAGAGCCCACGGTACCAAAACCGTATTCTACTGTATGCATACACACTTTGCAACCATTTTGGAGGTGTGTGGCACTGGAATTATGGCAAAACCACGCCCGGAAGATGGCAACTCCCCTTGTTCAGAGCCAAGTTTATCGCCTAAAAATGGTACATGTACGCAAAAACACCTCTACAAAACACATCCAATAGTAATTATCATACAATATCATGCACCACAGTAATCTGCAGGCTCCCCTCACAGCACAAAAAAAAACACTGCACACACATACAGCAGCGAACGCACGCACGCGTGCATGCATACCCACCCTCCATGAATAAGAGCTAAAGAACTAGAAGCATTGTGACGAAACGCCGTTTTCGGGACCTTGCCGCCTGCACTTTTCCGCAGTTCCAGAGCCCAAGGCATCACCACTGTATTCTACTCTATGCAGACAAACTGTCGACCATTTTGATGTGTGTGGCTCTGGAATTGTGGCGACAACACGCCAGGAAGATGGCAACCCCGCTTGTACAGAGCCAAGTTTGTCGCCAAGAAACAGGGTACAGTGTACCAAAAATCACCCCTACAACACCATCCAATAAAAATGTCATACAATATCATTCACCACAGTAATCTGTATGCTCCCCTCCACACGCACAAACACAAAAAACAGCACACACAAACACCAGCGAATGCACGCACGCGCGAATGCATACCCACCCTCCATGAATAAGAGCTAAAAAACTAAAGCATTGTGACGCAAACGCCGTTTTCGGGACCTTGCCGCCCGCACTTTTCCGCAGTTCAGAGCCCAGGCAGCCCCACCAAAATCTACTCTATGCATGACAAACTGGATAACCATTTTTGATGTGTGTGGCACTGGAATTGTGGCGACACCACGGCGCGGAAGATGGTAACCCCGCTTGTACAGAGCCAAGTTTGTCTCCTAGAAACAGGGTACAGTGTACGCAAAAATCACCCTACAAACACCATCCAATAATAATTTTATACAATATCATGCACCATAGTAATCTGTAGGCTCCCCTCCACACGCATAATTACAAAAAACCGCACACACAAACACCAGCGAATGCACGCACGCGCGCATGCATACCCACCCTCCCATGAATAAGAGCTAGAGAACTAGAAGCATTGTGACGCAAACGACGTTTTCGGGACCTTGCCGCCCGCACTTTTCCACAGTTCCAGAGCCCAGAGCACCACCACCGTATTTTACTCTATGCAGACAAACTGGATAACCATTTTTGATGTGTGTGGCACTGGACTTGTGGCGACGGCCCAGCCCCGAAGATGGCAACCCCGCTTGTACATAGCCAACTTTGTCGCCAAGAAACGTGGTACAGTGCCACGGAAAACCACCCCGGGAACACACACGAAATAATAATAGCATACAATATCATGTACCACAGCAATCTGCAGGGTCTCCTGCACACGCGCAAACACACAAAAAACCGCACACGCAAACACCAGCGAACGCACGCACGCGCGCATGCATACCCACCCTCCTATGAATAAGCTAAAGAAGCGTTTCCAAAGATGTGAATTGAAACAAACGCCGTTTTCGGGCCCTTGCCGCCCGCACTTTTCCGGAGATACAGAGCCCACGGCACCAAGGCCGTATTCTACTGTATGCATACACACTTTGCAACCATTTTGGAGGTGTGTGGCACTGGAATTGTGGCGACGGCCCAGCCCCGAAGATGGCAACTCCGCTTGTACATAGCCAAGTTTGTCGCCAAGAAACGTGGTACAGTGCCACGGAAAACCACCCCAGGAACACACACGAAATAATAATAGCATACAATATCATGCACCACAGCAATCTGCAGGGTCTCCTGCATACGCGCAAACGCAAAAAACCGCACACACAAACACCAGCGAACGAACGCACGTGCGCATGATACCCACCCTCCTATAAATAAGCTAAAGAAGCATTTCCAAAGATGTGAATTGAAGCAAACGCCGTTTTCGGGCCCTTGCCGCCCGCACTTTTCCGCAGTTACAGAGCCCACGGCACCAAGCCCGTATTCTACTGTATGCATACACACTTCGCAACCATTAAGGAGGTGTGTGGCACTGGAATTGTGGCGACGGCCCAGCCCCGAAGATGGCAACCCCTTTTTTACATAGCCAAGTTTGTTGCCAAGAAACGTGGTACAGTGCCACGGAAAACCACCCCGGGAACACACACGAAATAATAATATCATACAATATCATGCACCACAGCAATCTGCAGGGTCTCCTGCACACGCGCAAGCACAAAAAACCGCACACAGAAGTTTATCGGAAGGAAAGCATTGTACAGTGTAGGCAATGATGACCCCTACATCTATCATCCGAAACCGGCCTTTTCCTCACATCTTTTACGCCTTCTTCAGCTTTATGGATAGGGGGTATGTATGCGTTCGTGCGTGTGCGTGCATGCTCGCTGCTGTTTGTAGGTGCAATTGTTTGTGTGTGCCCGTGTAGTAGAAATGGCAGAACTATTAGTAATGATAAATTAGATAATCCTACTACTACTATTACTTCTTTCACCACAACTACAACAACAACAACAACAACAACAACAACAACTACTACTACTACTACTACCACTTATTATTATTATTATTATTATTATTATATTATTATTATTATTATTATTTTTTTTTTTTTTTTTATTATTATTATTATTATTATTATTATTATTATTATTATTATTATTATTATTATTATTATTATTATTATTATTATTATCACCATTGGTTAAAGGTTAAAGTCTATCCCGAGCCTCAGGCTCATCAGGCCGGTGCCTATCCCGGTTTCTGTGGCGTTAAACGACTGAGAGTCATAGAGTCCCCCCTGGATAGGACGCCAGTCTATCGCAGGATTAACCCCCAACACAAGGTTGATACCCTTTTAACACCTGGGTGGGTTGAGAAAATAGCCGTAAAGTGCCTTTTGCAAGGGCACAACGCCATAGCCGAAAGCTAGGATCGAACCTGCAACCTTTAGAATACGAGCCCAACGCCCTAACCACTAGACTACAGTTGCGGCTATTTTTATTGGTGGTCTTGTTGTTTTGTTGTTGTTGTTGTTGTTGTTGTTGCTAGTAGTAGTAGATGTTGTTGTAGTTGCAGTAGAAGTAATGGTGGTAGTATCACCAGCATTATTGTAATCATAACCATCATTAATATGGTAGCATATGCACAATCCTGTCGAGAAAAAGAACAAAACAGCCCCCCCCCCACCTCCACCCCGTCCCTACCACCCCTACCCCGCACATTTTTAAAAAAATAGAAAGAAATCTTCTTCTCTTCCTTAAGTTCCTGGTGAGTTTCTCGGACACTGCACTGAATTTTTCAAATCTTGTCTCTCAGGCCAGTTTGAACCCAGTGGAGCCCATCCCTCTCAAGGTACAGGATGCATGCTGGGTATAATCATGTTTCCGTCACTCTCCGAATGTTGACGTTAATTACGGGATAATGAATCTTTGTCTTATATATGCATGCATGCACAGAGATGGGGACGGGATAGCTCAGTGGTCAGAGTACTCGCTTTCCCCAAGCTAAGGTGAAGCAGCGTAGAGCGTGATTACCAAGTGGATGGGTGACAGTTTGTGCGCCTTGGCTTCAGTACAGTCCATCAGTTCACCCAGCTGTAAATGGGTACCTGCCCTCTTTAGGGTCAGGGAAGGTAAAGCAGTGAGGAAGAGGAGATGGGCGACGCCCAATATGCTGACCCCTAGAGAAGCTAAGGTCTCTGACGCCTCGCTCCCCTACGACCACATAGGTTATGGGACGGGTGTGTGTGTGTGTGTGTGTGTGTGTGTTGTGGTGGTGTGTTGTGTGTGTGTGTGTGTGTTGGTGTGTTGTTTGTGTTGTGTGTGGTGTGTGTGTGTGTTTTAACTTTTACACACTGAGGGATTTATCAAGGCACTGGCAGATCTGCCCTTCGAGATGAATCAAGAGGTTGTCAAAATTCCCGTTCTGAATTTACACAGCCAAGATTCAACTCAGTCCAGAATAACACAAACCCAATGGATGAAAATCGAATGCTGTTTTAAGAAAACATAGGGAGAAAATAATAAATATTTCAATAAAGCTATGCTTGAAATAATGACCACGACAAAGCCAAAGAGCTTAAGTACACAACGATAGTAATAGTTATATGATATAATAGAATTCTACCGATGACTTTTTAAATTAAATTTTGTTGTGGATAGTCAAAGGGAATGTACTAGGACTATTCTTGTTTTAGCAACATACTGTAGTTATTTCCCTTACACCGTGAAGCAACGGGGTTTTTACTTTCCACTATCATCTTGTGTTTTAGTTAGTTAGTTAATTAGTTAGTTAGTTAGTTAAATAGTTAGTTAGTTAGTTAGTTATCTATCTATCTATCTATCTATCTATCTATCTATCTATCTATCTATCTATCTATCTATCTATCTATCTATCTATCTATCTATCTATCTATCTACTCTCTCTCTCTCTTCTATCTATATCTCTCTATCTATCTATCTATCTATCTATCTATCTATCTATCTATCTATCTATCTATCTATCTATCTATCTATCTATCTATCTATCTATCTATCTATCTATCTATTCTATTTATTCTTTTGCATCGAGGATAATGGAATAAACACATGTACTTTTTTACATCCAGTCCCCGTGTGTATGGATGTTTGTAAATGTCATCTGTTCCTCACTGGCACACAATGCCTTACTCTTTAAAAAAAAGCGCGCGCATGTGAATGTGTGCGTGTGTGTGTCAATCAATCAATTACTCAAATTTGTATTTCCAGATGGTACATTGAATAAGCATTGATTTGCTTTTTTCCTTCAAGCCATCTAGCCATCTCTGTGCGTGTGTGTGTTGTGTGTGTGTGGTGTGTGTGTGTGTGTGTGTGTGTGTGTGTGTGTGTGTGTTGTGTGTGTGTGTGTGTGTGTGTGTGTGCGCGCTGGCGTGTGTGTGTACGCGCTGGTGTGTGTGTCTGTGTTTGTCCGTACGGATGTGAGTGCGTGTATGCGTGTGTGTGGAGGGAAGGGGGGAAGAGGGGCCCAGGACGGGATTTGAACTCTAAACTGGTGGCATGTGTGGCACACAGATTAAGACATAATGGATAATAATAATGCATGGCTTGCAATAGGCCGCCAGGTGCTTTCCTCCAAAGCGTAATTATTACCTTACAATGCTCCCATAGCATCCTTATTCCTGGAGATTTTCTGTCTCCCTAACTTCAAACAGATATAAATACACACACAACACACACACACACACACACACACACACACACACACACACACACACACACACACACACACACACACAACACACACACACACACACACACAACACACACACACACACACACACAAACACACACTCACATAAACACACATACACACACACGCACACACACACACACGCAAAAACACACACACGCACTAACACACACTAACACACATACACACTAACACTAACACACACTAACACTAACACACACTTACACATACAAACACACACACACACTAACTAAATAACACACACAAACTAACACACACACTAACACATACACACATACTAACACACACTAACACACATTAACACACACTAACACTAACACAGGCAAACACACACACACACAGAAAGAGAGAGAGATTGGGGAGATAGAGTTTATTATTCCTAAGGGTTACATATAAGCACTGGCATACCTATTTTTTCATACCACAGACCTGAGAAGGCTCAGAGAGAGAGAGACAGAGACAGAGAGAGAGACAGAGAGAGACAGAGAGAGACAGGGAGATTTGATTTTGGTCTGATTTGATTTATTCTTATTATCGAGGATAATGGAATAAGCACTCTTGTGCTTTTTTACATCCAGTCCCCGTGTGTATGCAGTTTTGTAAATGTCATTTGTTCCCATGCGGCACACGATGCCCTACTCTTACGTAAAGCGGAACAGGATTTAACGTGTGCGCAAGATGTTCTGCGTGCGTTCGCACACGAGGCTTCGGTTTAAAGTCTGTTTTAATGACTTTTGGGGAGAGTGGAGTCGGCACTGATGTTAACTCCAGGAGAAAAATCTCCTCGACCGGACTCAACCCAGGTCGTCAAATTGTGAGCCTACTGTTCTGACCACTAGGCTATCCTCCCTCACCGTCCCGGAGAGAGAGAGAGAGAGAGAGAGAGAGAGAGAGAGAGAGAGAGAGAGAGAGAGAGAGAGAGAGAGAGAGAGAGAGAGAGAGAGAGAGAGAGAGAGGAGAGAGAGAGAGAGAGAGAGAGAAGACTTGTGTTGCACGTGAGAAATGTTTTCAGTTCACCCACAGAGGGCGCTGGTAACAACTGACCTGCGCACTTCACTGTACCGTTAAACCTGCCAGTCCCATTTCAAGTCGCTCCCTCCACTGGACAAGACGTTGACTGTCCCCCTCCCTGCAGTTTAAAGGTGAGGCTTCAGGTAAGTTCTATCGCTTCTTATACTTTATTTTATTGTTCATCACCTTTTCCACATTATCGAAATTGAAGCCTATGGAAAAGCAAAAGGACTTGGGAAGAATTTGGTTTCTTTTTCCCCTTCTCAATACCCGGTATTTTTTTCACTTAGTACCGGTTCAACAACAAAGTTGTGCAGACAATTATGGCAAAGAATTTCCGTGTGCTCCGCCGCTCCTGTAACTAAATTAATAATAACCATAATAATATTAATAATGATAATGATAATGATAAAAATAATGTGATTCATATAGCACTAAATCTTGTAGAGCACACAAAGTGCTTGCATTCAAATTAACCACGCACATGCAACCGTTCAGAAATAAAATTTCTACTTTAGCCCCTTTTAGGAATTGTTGTGACAAGATATGGATATGAACCTGAAAAATTATAAAGTTCTAGTTTGTTGGATTTTTAAAAATTACGGCTATTTTCTCACCACACCCAGGTGTAAAAGGGGTACCAACCTTGTGTTGGGGTTAACCCTGCGATAAACTGGCGTCCTATCCAGGGGGAGTCTATGACTCTCAGTCGCTTAACGCCACAGAAACCGGGATAAGCACCGCCTGATGAGCCTTAGGCTCGGGACAGACTTTAACTTAACTTAAACCAATTCCACGATAAATTCACCACACAGAAAAGATATTTGACAGCTTGCATGTTATACCTAAAAGTGTTGATAGTGAAACTTTCAGGCAACACACACACACGCAGGCACAAACATGCAATCATGAATATGTATCGCCCATTTTATCCTGGGTGGCTCTCGGGGATAGAACGTAGCGTGGGGGACGGGACAGCCCGGTGGTTAGAGTTGTGCTCGCGATCTGACGACCCGGGTTCGAGTCGGCGCCGAGGTACCGGTTCAAGTTGATTTTCCCTGGAGTTTCCGTGGTGTCAGTGCCGACTCTACAGCCCCCAAAGACTTTCTGATGAGATTATAAACTGAGGTCCTGTGTTCAAACGCACGCAGAACATTTTGCCAGCATGTTATCAAAGGCCGTTTTGGCTTTTTTTGAAAGCCCACCGTGTACAGGTGGAAAATGGTATTGCTTGGTAGATGTAATCATCAGAGAATGGATTTGAACACACACAATCTGTCTGTCTGTCTGTCTGTCTGTCTGTCTGTCTGTCTGTCTGTCTGTCTGTCTGTCTCTCTCTCTCTCTCTCTCTCTCTCTCTCTCTCTCTCTCTCTCTCTCTCTCTCTCTCTCTCTCTCTCTCTCTCTCCTCTCTCTCCTCTCTCTCTCTCTCTCTCTTCTCCTCTCCCTCTCTCTCTCCCTCCCTCTCTCTCTCTCTCTCCCTCCCTCCTCTCTCTCTCCCCTCCCCTCTCTCTCTCTTCTCCCCTCCTCTTCTCTCTCTCCCCCCTCTCTCTCTCTCCTCTCTCCCCCCTCCTCTCCTCTCTCCTCCTCCCTCTCTCTGCCTCCTCCCCTCTCTCTCTCTCTCTCTCTCTCTCTCTCTCTCTCTCTCTCTCTCTCCTCTCTCTCTCTCTCTCTCTCTCTCTCTCCCCTCCCGCCCCCCCACACACCATACACACATACAGGTTAGCCTGTGTATTGCCCATGCTATTTTGTGTGGCGAGTCAGACAGCTGGTCTGCAGGAAGAAATGCTGTCCATAAAACATGTATGGCCCAGTTGATGGAACTTTTGATATGGGGGACAGCAAAGAAATGGGAAGACTTGTGGGGTTGTATCCTATAGAATATTTGAAAATACTTATTTCTTTACAATAAAAAAAAAATAGTTTGACACAGTTGCGGTATGTGCTTATCAGATTGTGGCCAGCAGCCGTGAACCTTGTGATGAGAGAAGGCGAGATGGAAGAGCATTAGTACAGGGGGTCAGTGCCTGTGGTGCCGTCTGTGTGATAGCATAACGTAGCATCAACTGTCCTTTAGTTCTGTGTGATAGCATGACATAGCGTCAACTGTCCTTTAGTTCTGGTGTGATAGCATGACATAGCGTCAACTAGCCCCAAGTTCTGTGTGATAGCATAACATAGCATCAACTGTCCTTTAGTTCTGTGTGATAGCATGACATAGCATCAACTGTCCTTTAGTTCTGTGTGATAGCATAACATAGCATCAACTGTCCTTTAGTTCTGTGTGATAGCATGACATAGCATCAACTGTCCTTTAGTTCTGTGTGATAGCATAACATAGCATCAACTGTCCTTTAGTTGTCTTCTGTTTTGAATCAGGTTCGAGCTCTGTGTCAAGTGAGTCTGATGGCCCCTTACTGATAACGAGATACAAGGGCCTGTTCGTTTTTGGAGAGGATATTGTACAGTCACAGTGTTTACTTTTCAAGTTGGTATCTATTCAGTTGGCTTGTGTTGTAACTAGGGTGTGAGCTCTGTCAAGTCGGTCCTTTGGGTGGTCCCTTGCTGGTAGTGGCTAAATAGAAACGTATGTTCGTTTTTAGAGGATATGCTACAGCCCCAGTGTTTAGATGTTCCGTTTAATAGGCTTCTGTATTGAATAGAGGACAAACTGCGTCAAGTCAGTCCTTGGGTGGTCTCTGACTAATAGGTATGAAATGTAAGCGTACGTTTAGTCCTCTTTGAGATAGGGTTATCCTACAGTCCCAGTGCTCAGTTATCAAGCTAGTTTCTAGAGGCTTCGGGTCGAGTCAGAGATAAAAGTATTGAAGTTTGGTGAGAGCGATTGGGATTTTGAAAATGATAAAAAAAATTATCATCGAGGAAAGAAATTCATGGCATGATTTGTTTATTCGTTTATTTATTTAATTTCATTTTATTTCATTTCATTTCATTTTATTTCATTTTATTTCATTTCATTTCATTTCATTTCATGGCTGCAGGACCTGTCAGTTGCCTTCAGATCACTGGACACCAAATTCCTGACTGCTTTGACATCCCTCATTAAAAATCTAAAGTAACTAAGCAGCTAAAAAACACCTAAACTGATTATACAAAAACCTAAACTGACAGACTAAAATATAATTTAAAGAATGTACATTTAGAACAACTGAAAGGGGTCTTTAGAATAAAATTGGGGATTGAAAATTGAATAAAAGCAATAAACCAATTAAAAGGTATAAACAAAAACTAAATAGGAAAATAAAGAAAAATCCCCAAAACTAGAATAGAAAATAAAATCCCTCCCCAAAAAACAACAAAAATTATCTAAAACTTAACATAAACCATCCCCGTTAGATACAAGACCCCTAAACTATGAAACTAAAACTTTGTAGAAAGGGATGAAGGAGCAGTCTTGGTGACAGTGATCCTGGTGTTCCGGAAAGAACACCATCTCTGAAGGCACTGACAATGCTGCATAAAACTAGTTCCTTCCATAGTGAAGTTGACACTGACTCTGGGTCATTCATTGCAAGTTCATTTATTTATTTATTTATTTATTCATTTATTCATTCATTTATTCATTATTATTTATTTATTTATTATTTACTTATTTATTTATTTATTCATTCATTTATCCATTTATTTATTTCTTTATTCATTTATTTATTTACTTCTTCTTTTATATCGAGGATAATGGAATAAGCACTTAACGTCCAAGGCGAGGAAACCTCATGGTGTGTGACTTGTGATGTGCAATAACCTTAACTAGGCACAGGCATTGGACTGCAGGCATTTTCCGGTAGATAGGAGGGGAGTCCCTCTGTCAGTTGCAGCAAGGTTGGTGTGTGGGCCTGCTGTGGGAGTGAAGGCAGCTCAGACCTTGTGCTGTGCGTAGCTGGCCTCTTCTGAGAGCAGGACCAGGGACACTGTCTGTCACTCCCTCACACTTCTTCAGCTGTTTTCTCTTCTGAGAGGAGGACCAGGGACACTGTCTGTCACTCCCTCACACTTCTTCAGCTGTTTTCTCTCCTTAGAGGAGGACCAGGGACACTGTCTGTCACTCCCTCACTTCTTCACCTGTTTTCTCTCCTTAGAGCAGGACCAGTGACACTGTCTGTCACTCCCTCACTTCTTCAGCTGTTTTCCTAACCCTCTTGGTTCTTTTTAACCCCTTAGGCTGTGGCGTTACTAACGTTAGGCTGCGGCGTTACTAACGTTAGGCTGTGGCGTTACTAACGTTAGGCTGTGGCGTTACTAACGTTAGGCTGTGGCTTACTAACGTTAGGCTGTGGCGTTACTAACGTTAGGCTGTGGCGTTACTAACGTTAGGCTGTGATGTTACTAACGTTGGCTGTGGCGTTACTAACGTTAGGCTGTTGCGTTATTAACGTTAGGTTGTGGCGTTAACATCAGGGTGAAGTAGTTATGCTGACCACAAGGCAGTTGAAGGGCAGTTGTTTCCCCTGTACTGGTGCCATCAGCTCGGAACGTCACTTCCATCATCAGAACTTTGGATCTTTCTGTCGAGACGTCACCACCGAAAACTTCATCTCCGAAAACTTTTCATCAGATCACCTCCGAAAACTTCATCTCCGAAGACTTTTTAACAACCGGTCACCTTCGGAAACATCTTCGAAAAGTTTTCATCATCAAGAGATCACCTCTGAAAACTTCATCTCCGAAAACTTATAATCAAGACGTCACCTCCGAAAGCGCCATCGGAACGTCACCTCCGAAAACTTTTCATCAAGATCTCACCTCAAAGACTTTTCACCATCAAGACCTCACCTCCAAAAACTTTTTACCATCAAGACGTCACCTCCGAAAACTTTTCACCATCAAGACGTCACATCCGAAAACTTCATCAAGACGTCACTCAGGAAAAATTCACTTCCATCATCAAGATCTAGCAAGTAAGTATTTGATTTGAGGTATATACGCTGATTTCCAGCTGACTTAAAAAAAAAAAGTAAAGAAAAATAGTTCAGTGTAATTTGCACGTGTGTGAATGGTGTTTGGATTGTTGTCTTAGGGTTTGCTAGTTAATCTTTCAAGGATGTAACCTGTAGAGCCCAGGGCGCTGCTTGTGAGGGCTGCTGTATCAGTCAATTGGTCTTCAGCTGATCTAGGCTTCAGGCAACAGAGAACCGACAGTGACATGTGTATAAATGTGTATAAATGGAGTAGTATGTTAACAGTAGTAATATTATTTTCATAGCATTAAAAAAAATCAGAATAGGCTCATAATCCAGCGATTTTTTTGAAGTTTTCTACGAAAAGCATTGTAGTGGCTTTGCCTTTAATACAAAGATTTATAAACTGAAACCAGTGCAAAGTGTTAAGATCACACAGTTGTATCGGCTAGGTCATTAATTATAAATGTGAGTGGGCAGTAATGGCTACTGACTGTTTGCACAGGAACTAAGTGCTAAGAACTCCACTTTCACACCCAGACCCGCCTTGTTTCTAGCGACACCTTGTCTGGTTACCAGGTGCCCTCAGATTCCGGAGGACGACACAGGGACAGACAGAAGAATTGAACAGACATCAAAGAATGGACCGACCTAGACATGGCAGCGCTACTCCGAACACTGAAAACGGACCAGCCTGGAGCAAAGTGGACCACAGAGAGCATCCCAGGCATCTTCAAGGACCAGAGACATCAGTGAACTGCTGACACCAACCCAGACAGTAACAGAAAACCTCGACAGGCCCTGCTACATGTCAGAGAGCAGGTGAGAACCAAGGTGATCTGTCTCTGTGTATGTCAGCGTGTGTTTTGTTATGCATTTGTCTCTGTGTTGTGTCGTCTGATGGACTGTTTGGTTTGTCTTTTCGTGTGTGTGTTTATTCCTTTGCTTTTTTGTTTCGGTTTTTGTGCTATGTATATGCATGTCTGTGCTTGCTTTTTCTGTCTTTGTGTGTATGTGTTTTTTCTCTATTTGTACTCGTGTGTGTCTGTCTGCTTTTTTTGTTTGTCCCTGTCCTTTGTTTGCAGTTTTCGAGATTTGTCAGCGCGTGTGTGTCTGTATTGGCTTTAGTTCGGTTTTCTCATCTGTCTATGTTTGTCTGTTTGCTTTTTTTCTGTTTTTGTCTGTTAGTGTGTATGATTTTGTCTGCTGTTTTGTTTCTGTTTTTTTGTTTTTGTTTGTGTGTAGATGTCTTTTTGCTTTTTTTTTTGTCAGTCTTTTCTACTCTTGGTAGGTGTTTTTGTATTGGCGTTTTCTTTTTATTTGGAGGGAGGGGGTAGTTTTGTTTCTTGGTAAAGTTCTGAGGTTCACCAATGGTGAGATTATTGTGTATCTTTTTTCCACACCAATTTCATTGGGCTGTACAGACAGATTGAAAACCCTACTTCATCATTTTTACAGTACTCTTAAGATTTTTTGTTTTAAATGTGGATTAAAAAATATACATTACAAACAATATTTAATACATACATTTCTCGATCTAACAAATCTGAAATATATGATCAAATTTTAAGTGTGATAAATTTTGAAAGGATAATTCCTCTGTATAGGTCCTGTAGAATCTTTAAAAAAAACCTAAAACTTTACACTTGAAGATATATCACCAAATCAGGTAGCATCTGGCGTGAAAAGATGGTCCTAATTATTATGAAATTTTTCCCAAAAGTTTGACCTCTGTCTTCAATATCATAAATGCATCTCCTTTTTTTTTTTTTTTTTTTAAACGTGCTTAAAGTATAAATATTCTGATAAATAAAACCATCTTAAGGGTGGCTCATAAAAATTGTTTTTGAGTCCTCAGATCTTGTCACTGCAGAATACCAGTCTGTCTTGAAGAGATCCACCGCGGAACACCGTTCATTTTGAAGACATTCAGTGCGGAACACCAGTTCATCTTGAAGACATTCAGTGCTGAACACCAGTTCATCTTGGAAGACATTCAGTGCGGAACACGAGAATCAAGAACATCCAATTATCGAGGAAAGAACAGCCAAAGCCAGAAGGGGGGGGGGGGGGGGGGGGGAGGAGAGAGAGAGAAACTCTTAAATCTACCGCACATCACCTTTGGCCACAATTCATTTCGAGGTACGAGAGAGAGAGAGAGAGAGAGGAGAGAGAGAGAGAGAGAGAGAGAGAGAGAGAGAGAGAGAGAAAGATGAAACACTGAAACTGAAGTTTTATTGTACATCGGCCTTAGGCCACTCTATTTATATCATCAACATTTACATCACCACCATCTTCAGCATTTTCCCCACCATCACCATCATCTTAACATTTACATCACCAGAGAGCCAGCGAGGGCAAAGGTGCCCTTAGTTCTGACAAAATGTATAAAAGAATGGCATGTAACACTAGTGCAATAACAAACCCAAATTAAATCAAAGTGCAGTAGACTACATGCATAAACACACACTACAGCAGCAATTCTTTGGAGAAATGCATGATTGTCAGACAGCATGCATGTCGCACTTGGATTTTTTTTTAAAGACTGAGAGCGTGCATAAAATACCACTGAAAAAGTGTGGCAAATTTTATTTTTTTTTCAATCTGTTATTCTAAAAAAATAGTGCAATCCATTTCTGTTTAAATTATTCCTTTGGTGGTACTCGGTTTCTGGCTTAACTTCTGTCGAGGTATTTGTAAGGGGGTTTGGGGGAGTCTGTTTTTCAATTTTTTAGATTTTTGTTTCTGATTCAATGATTTCTAGAGAATTCTGATATTGACATAAGTGATATTGAAATAAGGCTTGGAAAATGGTTCATCAGGAATGCTTTTTTTGTAAGGTAATGTTCGAAAAGATGCTGTTTTAAGTTTCATTGTTTGTAGGACTCAGTGGCCATTGTTTGTGATACTTTAAAAAAATCGTGATAAAAAAAAAGTGGTTAAAAATCCTTGTGAAACTGGCAACTTTTTAAAGATTTTTTTCATTGAATATGAATTAAAAGAAAATAATTTTATGATAATTTGCCCTTTCGTGCATATATACCTGGCAATAATTTGTGATTTAAAACAATAAAGATAAAACCACAAATATTCAGTGTTTCGAAAATAGATAAATACGGTTGATAAGCAGCAAAGGGTCAGACCTCAAAAATACACAATTGGAAAATGAGCAACGTCTTTAGTTTTGGCTGAAGTAATATGTCCAGAAAATCTGAAATTTACAAAATGGTAGTCTGTAATGTTTATATAAATTTTTTCGTTTTATTTTTATGATAATAGAATAAGCACTCGTGTACGTTTTTTGTTACATCTAGTCCCCGTTTGTATGCAGTTTTTGTAAATTGTCATCAGTTCCCACCAAATGGCCTACTCCTCTGAAAAGCGGACTGGGTTAACGGTTTCAACGTGTGCATTATACTTTCTGTGCGTTCTCACATGGAACCTCGGTTTATGGTCTTATCGATGGACTGTTCGGGGTAGTGGAGTCTGCACTGATGTTAACTTCAGAAGAAAAGTCTTCTTGAGATTCAAACCCAGGTCACAGTTCCCTCCCCCTTCCCCTACGTTTGTGTGTGTGTGTGTGTGTGTGTGTGTGTGTGTGTGTGTGTGTGTGTGTGTGTGTGTGTGTGTGTGTGTGTGTAGGGAGGGGTAGTTATGGGGGGAGACATCATGGGAGGAAGGGAAAGGATGTTTGGGGGGGTATGGATACACACTTAAAGCAGCAGATATAGAAACAGACGGCTGGCTGACTGAGTTTTTTCTTTCCTAAGCTAATTTTGGGAATTGTTTTTGTAGATACAACTGATAAAAAAAAAAACTAACAGAATTGATGCAACGTTGTTAAAAAAATTCTCTGGGCCCATGATTACTTTGATATCCAAACTGGAAATTTGTGTGGACACTGAAGTCCATTGCAACCCCATTGCTGATGATAGGACTGCAGACTGATTCAAAATCTGTGTGCATTTGCGAGCTACGAGCCCTTGTCTATAGCTACGACCATTTGTCTGTAGCTGGTATCACTGTGTCTATTGTACACCTTGTGTCGATAGCTACGTACCATTTGTCTGCCTGCTGTTGTGTCCACATGCATTCTGCCATTCAGACCAAGGGACAGTCAGCCCTTACCCGCTACTAACTGTTAACACTAACCCTAACCCAACACTAACCTCAACCCTAACCAAGGCCCCCCATGTGGACACAAAAAGCAGGTCAGACAACAGGTACAAGCTGACATAATGGCCCAACATTTTCTCTTTTGGTTTTGAACTTTTCTGAGAGTAAATGAATAAGCAGAGTTTATTCAGATCATGCTCTAAAATGCAAAAAAAGTTATATGCGTACAGTAAATTGAAATTGATAAATGTTTATCAAACTTTACCGCTGTAAGGTGAAGATATCAGATTCTGCTACTACGGTTGGTGGGAGGATGCGTGCGAGAACTTTAGGGAAAAGGATGCAAGGAAGAAGGGGGGGGGGGGGGGGTTATGGTGGTGTAGAATGTTATATATAGGGATGAGAAAAGGGGGGGTATTTTTTGTGTATCAAGAATAATAATGTAAGCCCCTTAAGTGGGCGTTTTTTTAACATCTGTCCCTGTGTATATTCGGGTTTTGTAAGTTTTATCATCTGTTCCCACCAGCACACAATGGCATACTCTTTCAAAAAGCGAAACAGTGTAACGACTGAGGATGGGGATGGGGGAAGGGAGTAATTTCTGATTGGGTGTAGGGGAAGGTGGAGGCGGGGAGCATTTGAGAAAAAGTTGATCTAGAAACAAAAGTAGAGGATACTTTAGAATGTACAACTGAATACTCATTCGAAAAGGCAGATGCCACTTAGAAAATGTATTTCAAAACCTTAGCAAGTTTTTGAATGCATTTTTGAATAAAGGGGAGAATACTGGGAGATAGCTAGGAAACAATGCTGAAAAAGGGAGGTTATCAAAGTAGAATGCTCGGATTAACAGAAGTGTGTTTGTGTGTGTGTGTGTGCTGATCCATTTCACCTATTTTTATTTATTTATTCATTTATTTTATTCATTTATTCTTTTATATGGAGAATAATGGAATAAGCACTTGTGTGATTTTTAGAGTGGAGTCTGCAGTGTGTGTGTGTGTGTGTGTGCGTGCGTGGTGTGTGTGTGTGTGTGTGTGTGTGTGTGTGTGTGTGTGTGTGTGTGAGAGAGAGAGAGAGAGAGGAGAGAGAGGAGAGAGGAGAGAGAGGAGAGAGAGGAGAGAGAGAGAGAGAGAGAGAGAGGCATTCTCTCCCAGGGCCCCTCCCTTGTGTTTATTTTTTATTATTATTATTATTATTATTATTATTATTATTATTTCATTATTATTATTATTATTATTATTATTATTATTATTATTATTTTATTATTATTATTATACAATCTAGTATAAGAGAATGTATGCCTTGTATTCTATGATGTGTACAGGGTGGAAGGCATGTTGTATTGTGTGCTGTTACCCGATTTCCTTTTTACCTTCACGCTGCCCTACGTCAGGGACATGTCCTATGACTCTGGTCCTAGTTTCTTCTGCATCTTCCCCAGCAGTCTGCAGTCAACATTATCAGTACACATGTACTGTCTCCCCCAGCAGTCTGCAGTCAACAGTATCAGTGCACATGTACTGTCTCCCCAGCAGTCTGCAGTCAACAGTATCAGTGGACATGTACTGTCTCCCCCAGCAGTCTGCAGTTACCATTATCAGTGCACATGTACTGTCTCACCCAGCAGTCTGCAGTTAACATTATCAATACACATGTACTGTCTCCCCCAGCAGTCTGCAGTTACCATTATCAGTGCACATGTACTGTCTCCCCCAGCAGTCTGCAGTTAACATTATCAATACACATGTACTGTCTCCCCCAGCAGTCTGCAGTTACCATTATCAGTGCACATGTACTGTCACAGCGTTTCTGTTCTGCTATCATTTAAATCTATCATACAGGTGGGGAGGCTGGACGCCAGGGTTTTGTTCTTTTTAGATATGGATGTTTTAGAGAGATAACTGGATGAAAATGTTGTGGAGACCCCGCACAGCAAATGTGGTTGTTTTGGTTAGAATACTGTGAAAGAATTGACATCAAGATGTGATCATTGCTGTATGCTTTTTCCTTTGTTTTTTTTCAGTTGTCCATTTTATTCTAATATATTTTATGTCCATTTGAGCCAGTCTTTTTTGCAACTTTGTTATAAATGTGTGTAATCTAAAATTTTGTTTTGGTAAATGTTATGAAATGTTCTAGCAGAACACTGCGATAATGTAGTGGGGTGGGGGTTGGGGCTTTTGTTTACCTTTGATTTTTATCTCGTGACAACTGGGTTGTGTAAAACTAAAAAAATGGTTTTGCAAGTGTGTGTTTTTTAGTGCCTAGTCTTATTTTTTCTACAAGCCATTAAATGAAACACTGTTGTATTTATGGGGGGTTTTTTTGGCTTTAAATCACCTTGGTCCAAATAGAGGGAAAATGTGCATCCATTTTTTCAGCATACAATAGCTGGTGGACAGCTAGTCTTGATTAAAGTGCTTGGGTTTTTTTTTTTTACCTTTTCTCTTCTTGTTCATCACATCTACATTTTGTATTGGGACATTTAGTAGTGTTCTTAAACTGATTTTTAAGACCGATTGCCCTTTACTTTTGTTTTTATGAACACATTTTGAAGCACTGACCACAGTGGTGCCCTTTATCTTTCCGTTGTCCATTGTGAACTGTGGTATAACAGTGAACAGCTGTGTTAGTCACTATAGCCATAGACCCTGACTCCAACAGGGCCTGGCAAGGTTGTTTAGGTCAGTAGTGACTTCAGGGTTTTGCTCATGCAAAGTTTGCCCGTCTGGGGCTGTCTGTTCCCCAGCTGTAGGTGTGTGTGTGTGTGTGGTGTGTGTGTGTGTGTGTGTGTGTGTGTGTGTGTGTGTTGTGTGTGTGTGTAGTGTGTGTGTTTTGTGTGTCTGTGTGTATTTATTTTGTTTTGTTAGTTATTAATAAATTATTCTATATGGCGGTTAGTGGAATAAGCACTCTTGTCCTTTTTTCATCCAGTTTCCATGTGTATGCAGTTTTGTTAATTTTGTCATCTGATCCCATCGGCACACAATGGCCTACTCTTTCGAAAAGCTGGACAGGTGTACAAAATGTTCTGTGTACGTTTATACACGGGGCATCAGTTTAGTCTCGTCCGAAAGACTTTTGGTGAGAGAGGAGTTTGCACTGTGTGTGTGTGTGTGTGTGTGTGTGTGTGTGTGTGTGTGTGTGTGTGTGTGTGTGCTGCAGGCAAATCCAAAGAGTAGTATCCAATAGACATTTGTCACCACTAGTGTATTGTACAAAAGCTGCATACTCTAGGTTTCCTGTGTGTGCGGTTTAATTAAAGATCTTAGCTTTTAATTTTTTTATATGTCTACATTTTTTTTAACAACCTGGCTTTAGAAAAGGCATTTTCTCTCCACCCGCCATGTTTTTTTTTCAGTACATAATTTAGAATAAGAGAATGTTTGCCTTCTATTCCATAATGTGAATAACGTCGAAAGCATCTTGTATTGTGTGCTGTTACCTTATTTCTTTTTACCTATTGCTTTGCCAGAGATCAGGGACATGTCCATTACCCAGGTCATAGCTCCATCTGCATCTCTCCCGCAGTCTGTGATTAACATTATCAGCGCAAATGGACTGTCACAACCTTTTGTGTTTTGCTTTAATTCAAAATATAAAAGGTGGCTGTGGAGGGGGAGGCTAGACGCCACAATTTCTTTTGTTTTGGTTTAAATATGGATTTAAAAAAGAGAATGACAGATATAACTCGATGGAAATGTTGTGGAGGCCCCACAACAAATTGGTTGTATTGCAAGAGTACTGTGGAAGACATGACATCAAGATGTGATCATTGCTGTATACTTCTTCCTTTGTTTTTGTTTCAGTTGTCCAATTTTTTGTAATATATTTTGTGTCCATTTGAGCTAGTTTTCTGCAAAATTATTTTATTTGTGAATTCCGATATTCCATTCCATTGTGGCACCTTTTGTGGGGGAAAATTGTATTCTAGCAGAACATTACGATAATTCAGTGGGGTTGTGGGTTTGTTCAGCCTTTGATTTTTGTGCTCTCATGAAACTCAATTGTGTAAAACTAGAAAAAGGTTTAAAATGTGTGTGGTTTCTTTGTGCTCGGAACTTTTTTTTTTCAAGCAATTGAATGAAACACTTGGCTGTACTTATGTGGGGGTGGTATTTTGTTGTTGTTGCTTTAAATCACCTTTGCCCAAATAGAAGAAAAACGTGCATTAATTTTTCAGAAAGTAATGCTTTTAAACAGCTAAGTCTTGTTTAAAGTGCTTGCCTTTTTCACTTTTCTGCTCTTGTCGACCACATCTTTGAGATTTTGTTTTGACATTTAGTACTAATCTTAGACTTGGATTATCAAAACCTGATGCTCTTTTTACTTGTTTATGAACACAATTTGAAGCACTGAACCACAGTGGTGCCTTTTTCTTCCGTTGTCATGTAATGTGGTTAACAGTGAACGGCTGTTAGCCACTGCAGCTACAGACCCTGACTCCAACATGGCCTGGCATTGCTCTTTAGGTCGGTAATGACTAAAGGGTTTTGCTCATGCAGCAGTTGCCTGTCTGGGGCTGTCTGTTCCCAGCTGTAAAGGGTAGACAGGGTGTGTGTGTGTGTGTGTGTGTGTGTGTGTGTGTGTGTGTGTGTGTGTGTGTGTGTGTGTGTGTGTGTGTGTGTGTGTGTTCCAATGTGTGGGTATGTTCCAGTGTGTGTGCGTGTGTGTGTGTGTGTGTGTGTGTGTTCAGTGTTGTGTGTTCCAGTGTTTGTGTGTTCCAGTGTTTGTGTGTTCCAGTGTTTGTGTGTTCCAGTGCGCGCGCGGTGCGCGCGCGCGCGCGCGCGCGCGCGTGTGTGTGTGTGTGTGTGTGTGTGTGTGTGTGTGTTCCAATGTGTGGGTGTGTTCCAATGTGTGTATGTGTGTGTTCCATGTGTGGTGTGTTCCATGTGTGTATGTGTGTGTTCCAGTGTGTGTGTGTTCCAATGTGTGTATGTGTGTGTTCCAGTGTGTGTGTGTGTGTATGTGTGTGTTGTGTGTGTGTGTGTGTGTGTGTGTGTGTGTGTGTGTGTGTGTGTGTGTTCTGTGTGTGTGTTCAGTGTGTGTGTGTGTTCCAGTGTGTGTGTGTTGTGTGTGTTGTGTGTGTGTGTGTTCCAGTGTGTGTGTGTGTGTGTTCCAGTGTGTGTGTGTGTTCCAGTGTGTGTGTGTTCAGTGTGTGTGTGTGTGTTGTGTGTGTGTGTGTGTTCCAGTGTGGTGTGTGTGTTTTTTTTCAGTGTGTTTATTTATTTATTTAATTATTTATTTTATATCGACGATAATGGAATAAACACTAGTGAGCTTTTTTTACATTGTCCCCGTGTTATGCAGTTTTGTAAATAATGTCATCTGTGCCCACCGGCACACGGTGGCCTACTCTTACGAAAAGCGGAACAGGATTTAACGTGATGTGTATGTGTGTGTGTTTTGTGTGTGTGTGTTCCAGTTTGTGTTTGCGTATGTGTGTTTCATTTTGTGTGTGTGTGTATGTTTGTGTGTGTGTTCTCTTCCCGCCATATATATATATATATATATATATATATATATATATATATATAGAGATGAAGAGAAGAGAAGATTGATGATGATGAGATAAGAGAAGAGTATATGAAGAGAGAGTAGATTTTTTTTAAATTTATTTTGCATAAACTGCTAAATGCTACCAAATAAAATTGTAATGTATAATGCTTTTAAATTTAAATGTTCAATATTTTTTTTAATGTTTGCATTCATGTTTCAAAATGTATTTTAGAAGTTTGAAATTTATCAACTTTATCTGGGCAGTTTTCAACTTTATCTGGGCAGTTTTCGATTTAGTTGCGTGTAAACTATGCCTGCACCGGTTCTTTTCACCTTCATGTATAAGGTAGCATATGTGTGTAGCTTGCTGCCTGTATCAGTTCTTGATCATACAATCTGAAGAACATGGCTAAGTTTTGTTTGAAAAACTTTCTTTTAGGTGAAATTCTTTGCCAATGATTTTTTGACATATGGTATGATTTAATGCCCTCCAATATTTTTGCGCCCCTTTTCCCGGTAAATTTAGTTTATGTTTATGTTTCCTCTATTCCTGGGTCAAAATTAGTTTTATGTGGTTAATGTTGAAATGATATTGAATTGAAGTTTCAAAGGTTGACACATGCAAGGGATAAATTGGAAACGCCAATTGCCAGTTGTGTTTTAACGTTTTTTGCTTTTTGGTTGCAAATATCAGTTTTTTTTGCTTTGAGTACACTTTTAAAAATGTTTTAGAATCTCAAATGATAATGTACAAAGGTGTGGTTACTTGTATAACCCAAATGAGATACCTCTAGCTTGTGTGCTAAGTTCTGCAGCCATCTGAATGTTCCTGTCACCATTATTGCTTTCATTTTTCATGTTTGTGGTGAGCACACACCACTGGCACTTGACTACCCGATTTCTGTCCTGAGAAACATACAAGCTTTGTGCATCTCCTGCTTCTTAAAAACGTACAACTCATGTTTTGTATTTACTTGTTAGGGGGCTTGTGCTTTCTGGACTGTAAAATTAGCACGGCTGGAATTAATATTTTTGTCGCTTCTGTTCTTTAAAAGCATATTGGAATAAGAACGCTATTGGGGTATGAGGTTTCAACTGATAGAGTGAACATTCCAATGCGAAAAAAGTTCAATGGGTCAGTCATTGTCACTGCTGGTCAGAGCATTGGAAAAGCCTACCTCCCCGTTCATCCAAAAAGCTGGAGTTAGGGTTGGGTAGCCGGCTCGCAGCTGAAATAAAATAAATTGAAATGGAAACTTCAGAGAGGCTTAACATTGTTGAAACTTGTAGCAAAATGTCCACATTGATGTATAGAAATATGGAAACTTGATGTATAGAAATGTCGAATTTGATGTACAAAACTGACAAAATTGATGTATAGAAATGTCAATACTTGTATAGAAATGTCAAAACGTGATGTACAAAGTCAAACTTGATGTATAAAAATGCAAATTATGTTCACAATATTATCATGACAGTGAATAAAACAAAAATCTTGACCAAAGTATTGTTTCAGAGTTCCATTTATTATTGTAATTACGAGTGTATATAACTCTGCATGCGCCCATCTCTCTCTCTCTCTCTCTCTCTCTCTCTCTCTCTCTCTCTCTCTCTCTCTCTCTCTCTCTCTCTCTCTCTCTCTCTCTCTCTCTCTCTCTCTCTCTCTCTCTCTCTCTCTCACATAAAATTTGCCTTGTGAAGCACTGTGTTCAGGTGGGAACAAATGACAAAATTAAAACCACAAAAAGCAGACTAAAGGTAAAAACCCACATGAGTGGTTATTTTATCCTCGAAATAAAAGAGTGAGACAAAGATAAAAAAACAAACACCACACACGAGTGTGCGTGCAGACGCACCACGCACACGCACACGCACACACACATACACACAAACACACACGATAAAAACAAAACACACATGGCGCGCGCGCGCGCACACACACACACACACACACACACACACACACACACACACACACACACACACACACACACACACACACACGGGATAGTGTGTGTGTGGGAAGGGATAGCCTTGTGGTCAGAAAATTGCGCTCGCAATTTGACGACCCGGGTTCGATTCCCGTTCGAGGAGATTTTTCTCATGGAGTTAACATAGTGCTGACTCCACTCTCCCCAAAAGTACTTCGGATGAGACTATAAACCAAGGCCCCGTGTGTGAACGCATGCAGAACATCTTGCGCACACTTTAAATCCTGTTCCGCTTTTCGTAAGAGTAGGCATCGTGTGCCAGTGGGAACAGATGACATTTACAAAACTGCATACACAGGGGACTGGTTGTAAAAAAGCACAAGACTGCTCATCCCATTATCCTCGATATAAAAGAATAAAATAATAAAATAAAATAAAAAAAAATACACCACGCACGCACACACACACACACACACCACGCACGCACGCACGCACGCACGCACACACGCACACACACACACACAACACACACACACACACACACACACACACAAGCACACACACACTCACACACACACACACACACACACTCGCGTGTGTGTGCGTATATGTGTACATGCATGATATATATCCAGCCTGGGAAGTAATATGTGTGTGTGTGTGTGTGTGTGTGTGTGTGTGTGTGTGTGTGTGTGTGTGTGTGTGTGTGTGTGTGTGTGTGTGTGTGAGTGTGTGTGTGAGCGCGTGTGTGTGAGCACGTGTGTGTGTGCACAGGCGCGTGCATGTACGTGCACGTAGGTATGTGTATGTGTGTGAGTGTGTGTGCGCGCGTGCACAAGCATGGCCAAACATGCGAGATGGGATAGCCTAGTGGTTAGAGTGATGTGCTTGTGATCTGTTGAGCCGGGTTCGAATCTCGTTCAAGGTAATTTTCCTCTGGAGATAACATCAGTGCCAACTCCCCCCCCCCCCCACCCCGTCCTCCAGATGAGACTACAAAGCGAGGTACCGTGTGCAAACGCACGCAGAATACATTGCGCACATGTAAAACCCATTTGCTTTTCGGAAGTGTAGGCCATTGTGTTCCAGTGGTAATGGATGACAAAATTTTAAAAAAACTGCATATTCACGGGAACTGGATGTATAAAAAGCATGTGAATGCTTGTTTCATTATCCCCTTTATAAAACAACAAATGAAAATTTGATAGATAAAAAAATAAATGGCCGTTTTACACCAAGAAGATATAAAAGTTATAATTAAAGGCAACGCAGCCACAGCATTCAGAGACTTATAAAAGTGAATAAAAACCAATATGGCGTGATTATGAAAATAAACAAAGAACCTGAGAACTAGAGCAGCAGAAAAGGACATAGGTCAAGTGTTCTTTGTCATTCCTCTGCCAGCTTTACAAATAGAATGACAGGATTCAGAGAAAATGGAAGATGGATTGTGATGATAACAGAGAGAGAGGGATATGCATATGGGGGAATGTATGCTATCGCGCCTGCGCGTGCTCGCTTGTGTTTGTAGGTTCGTTTGTTTGTGTGCGCGCGTGTGGCGGAGACCCTGCACTTTGCTGTGGTGATCATATTGTATGAAATTATTATTTCATGGCAGTTGCAGGGGTCATCATTGTCTACACTGTGCCATGCTTCCTTTCGACAAACTCGGCACCGTCAGAGTCGGGGTTGCCATCTTCGGGGCAGCGGTGTTGCCACAAGTCCAGCACCACACACAGCAAAAATGGTTTTAAAGGCTGTATGCATAGAGTAGGGCACAGTCTCTGTGCCGTGGGCTCTGTAACCATGCAAAAGTGCGGGTGTCATTATTGATCTAGAGGTAACGCGCCTGTTTAGAAAACAAAAGTCCCGGTCGAAGTCTGCTGTGATTTGAATCTAGTTTGGGCCAAAAAATCATCATCATCACCAAAAAATCATCATCATCATCACCATACATCATTTCTTGTTCTTGTTCTTGTTCTCCTTCACATTACTATTATTATGTAAATTTTAACGTCATCGGAATTATCTAAAACTACTGCTGCTGCTGATAATGGTGACGATGTCTTGAACAAGCAAATACCAAACCTTTCAGATGAGGTATAGACGTTGTGCCATTCTTTGTATTAATTAGTAGATCACCTTCAGTGAATTGTGCACATTTCTGAAACATAATGAACGACGCTTGACAGTTTTGCAAGCATGAAGAGGTTGCAATTCGTTAATTACAATTGTGTTTGTATGTATGTGCGCTTGTACACACAAACACACGCGCGCGCGCATGCACGCACGTACGTACGAACGTACACACGCACGCACGCACGCACGTACGCACGCACGCACGCACACACACACACACACATTCACACAGCACAGAATACGCATACACACACGCAAACACCTGCGCACGCATGCAAGAAGGGCAAACAGAGTCCAAAGGGAAACGATCTGCGACAGCGAAACCAACTGCAGCAAGGATTGTTTCCCTTAGACCCTGTGAGGACTACAAAGGCTCATGATGTGGTCGA
>CM060333.1:53702036-53709536 GCA_030674155.1 Stramonita haemastoma
CTGGATGAGACCCTCCTCAATGCCAAACTTCCTGAGGACTTGCCAAAGGCCTACATGCCACACTCTGTCAAAGGCCTTCTTGAAGTCAATGAAGTTGTGTAGCAAGTCCCTCTGATGTTGCAGATGTTTCTCCATCAGGATTCGGCAACTGAAAGTTTGTTCTACCGTGCTCCTTCCTGCCCTGAACCCAGCTTGTTCTTCTGCCAGGTGCTCTTCCGCCTCCTTTTTGAGTCTGTTCAGTATCACTCTTAACATGATCTTGCTGGTGTGGCTAATGAGGCTGATCGTTCTGTAATTCTGGCACTGACGGAGGTTTCCTTTCTTGGGCAGGGGGATAATAAGAGACTGTGTCCATTCTGCTGGCCACTGTTTTGTCGTCCAGATCTTAATAATAATAATAATACATGGAATTTATATAGCGCTATATCTTGTAAAAACAAATCAAAGCGCTTGCACTCGACCCTCACAATAAACAATCAATGACAATAAATAATTCTAGCAAATTCGAAAGCACACACACGTGCGCGCGCGCGCACGCGCACACACACACACACACACACACACACACACACACACACACACACACACACACACACACACACACACACACACACACACAAACTTATAGAGGTTATACATTTTGACAGGGTGAATGGAATTTCAAATGTTGAAGGCAGGGACAAATAGGAGATGAAAACAGAAGACACAAATCTTAGGTTTGAAACAAGTGTGTCTTGAGGTTGGATTTAAAAGTGTCATATGTAGGCTTTTGCCGAAGGGATAGAGGGAGGTCATTCCAGATTGATGGACCAGAAATAGAGAAAGAGCGGCGGCCAACGGTAGATAGGTTGAATCTCGGAATTTTTAAGGATAAGGTATCTGCAGCCGAGCGGAGGGAACGAGAAGGTGTGTACACGTGAAGACATTCACAGAGGTAGGAGGGTGCTGTTTTGTGGAGACATTTATAACAGAGAATACTGATCTTGTAGTTAACTCTCTGTGGCACAGGCAGCCAGTGGAGAGATTGCAAGAGAGGAGTAATGTGTTCAGATTTTTTTCTTTCTGAGGACCAGTCGAGCTGCAAAGTTTTGTATGCGTTGGAGAGAGTGGATAGATGATGCTGGCAGACCAGCCAAAAGAGAATTGCAATAGTCCAGACGTGAAAGAATAAGAGAAGTGACTAGTTTGGATGTTGCATCAGTGGACAGGTACTTTCGAATTGCACTAATACGCCGTAGTTGATAGTAGCATGACTGACAGCTCTTCTGACAAAGAGATGTAATGACAGTGACCAGGTATTCCTCTCCATTCTTGAGCAGCTCTGCTGGTATGTTGTCTGCTCCGGGTGACTTCCCAGTTGGTAAACTACGGATAGCTTCCTCCACTTCTTCCTTCAGCACTGGTAGTGGTGAAGGTTCCCTCTGTGGTGTTGCGTCCTCATCAATCAGGCTGTGGTCGGGCTGTAAGGGGTGGTTGTACAGGTCCGAGCAATACTGTGACCATCTATTCAAAACTGCTGAGCTTTCAGTCAGCAAGTTGCCTGAACAATCCTCGATGACTGAGGATTTATTTTGCTGCGCCTTTGTGAGCTTCTTTAGGGTGTCATAGGCGTGTTTGCTGTTCCCCTTTGTCATGCCTGCCTCGATGTTCTCGCACTGTTCATTGATCCATTGCTCTTTTGCCTCTCTCATTTTCTTTCTCACCAGATTGTTGGTCTCACGGTACTATGCTGCATCTTGCGGGGTGGAGTGTTTGGTTTTCTTCAAGGATCTTCTCTTGTCACACAGGTCAAGGATGTCATTTGAGGTCCAGGGTTTGTGTTTCTTTCTCTCGCGGCCAAGTACCTCCTCTGCTGTTACTCGGATAGCCTCGTTGAAGCTGTTGGTGAGGTCGTTGATGCCGTTGTTAAAGATGTTGAGTGCCTTAAACCTGCCCCCGAGCTGTGCCTGGAAAACTTCAGCAACTTTTGGATCTCTCAACTTCTCCAGGTCAAACTTGATTCGTGTGCGCGAAGCTTGGTACTTCTTCTTCAGCTTCATCTTTATGTTGAGCAGTACAAGATCGTGGTCGCTGCCCACATCAGCTCCGGGGTATGTTCTTGTTTTGGCTCTGTTGATGCTCGACTTGATGCGCCGTGGGGTGAGGATGTAGTCAATCTGATTGTGGATCTTCCCATTCGGTGCATGCCACGTAGTTCTTCTTGACAGCTTGTGTGGGTAGAGGGTATTTGCAAGGGTTAATTGATGGCTATCTGCAAACTCCGTCTCACCAGTGCCGTACTGACCAACTGTTCCAGCCCATTGTTTGTAAGCGTCAGGGCCAACTTTCGCGTTGAAGTCTCCTTGTACAATAAGAAGGTCTTTCTTTGGAACTTTCTTGATTGTATTTTCCAGCTCTTGGTAAAGCTCTTCGACTTCTTCCTCATCGTGTGCTGTTGTTGGTGCATACACTTGAAAGATGGTGATGTTCTTTGGCCTGGCTGACACTCTGATGAAGATAATCCTACTGGATATTGGTGTGCAGCTCAGGATGCAACCAACTACTTCTTTGCGTACGATAAAGGCTACGCCATGTTCATGCACTGTTTCACTTCCGCTGAACCAGATCTTGTGTCGTCATCAGTCACTGACTCTCCAAATCCAGTCCATCTCACCTCTGCTAGTCCGATTATATCCCATTTGTATCGTTTCAATTCGTGCTCCGGTTCTTTCACTTTTCCGCAAGCGTAGAGAGTGCGGACATTCCATGTGCCAATGGTGGTGTTTTCAGATGGCAGATTTAAAGTTTTTAAGTCTTGAGCGCCAGTAGCACACTTATCGCTTCCATCCTGGTGCTCGTCGATGGACAGCGCGGTGGGGGTGTCGGTATTTGATACTGTACCCCCTGTGCAGGGTTGAGGTCTGGTGCTACAACGTCCCGCTCTCCCTAAGGAAAGTGAATGCGAAAACCATAGCCTCTCCTTTCCAGGTGTAGTGATCGCCGAGGGGGCCCCTGCCTGGTAACGGGCAGGTGTTCACTTGCAATGGCCTCTCCTACATTACTATGCCCGTAGCAACACCTTCCCGTGGTTCCCCCTGTTCTCACTGAGCTTGCTACGTCATGGGGCGACCGAGTACCTGGCAGTATAACTGGGTCCGGGAGGAAAGCTGGCCCCCTTACGTGCGGCACGCATTGCCCACCGTCGTGTGGATATGCCCTGGTGCCCACGCACCAGCCTCCCAGCTATGGGCAAATAGCGAAGACTGAAGTACCCTGCTGGCAGGCCAAAAGAATTGAGGGCTGGTGCATCCTTAATGGAGACCTGGAGAGGAGATTGGTGCCACCAGGGAATACCCGAAGCCCACTGAAAAGATATGAGAGACAACCAGAGCCAACAACATGCCGGATCGGTCGAGGCCCGGAACACCAACGACCGCGCTGTCCAGTACAGTACAATACAATACAATACAATGCAATGCAATGCAATGCAATGCAATGCAATGCAACGCAGTACAGTAAAGTACAATACAATGCAATGCAACACAATACAATACAAGACAAGACAAGACAATACAATACAATACAATACAATACAATACAATACAATGCAGTACTGCAAAGGACATACAGTAGAATACAACACAACAGTATACAATACAATAAACATAATACAACACCATACAATACAACACCATGCAATACAATACAATAAACACAATACAACACCATACAATACAACACCATGCAATACAATACAATAAACATAATACGATACCATACAACACCATACAATACAATACAATAAACACAATACAACACAACACAATACAACACAATACAATGCAAACGGCTGTGGTGATGATGAATACCTGCTGCTGACTCTGAAATTGAGGGAGGCAGGGCTTGTTTCAGTTCCGCATGTCAAGTCAGTGTTACGAACTTTTCAAAGGTTTTCCAGGTCAGCTACTGTGCAGAACTGCCAATGCCCTAGCCACTGTACAGACCTGCAAGTACCTTACCTTCCTCAACTTACCTGATGATGTACCTGCCTAAGGGGTCTTGTAATTTACGTCAGCGTTAGTGAGCTACTGAAACATACAAAATCACCCACAATGCACCCAAAGTTTTACCAGCACACTGAATTCCATTCCAAGTATTTTCAAAGTCCCCAAAGTAAATTCTGTAATTTGGGCCATGCTAGACCCTGAGGCAAAGGGTCATGACTTTTATAGTCAAAAATGGGCAAAGGCTGTACACAAAAGCGACTTGAGCTTTGCTGAATTTCAGCAATGGAATGATAGAAAGTGCATCCACTAAAAACAAGGAACAGCGGAAATCTGTCATGGATGTTGTTGCTTTGATTAATAGGGCAACCCATCATATGTGGCCGGGGGGTAATAAGATTACTTCCTATGCGATCGGAACAGCCAATCGCAGCGTCGTGGATCTAAATTTAGATCCACACCTGTGAATTGTGCGACGTTCTGTATCGATGGGGGGTGGTCGAAAGCCGTCCTCTGCATGCACTTTGCCCGTAGCGGTAAAAAGGAGTATTTATGCAGCCTCTTTATAGAGGCCACGTTCCCACTGTCTGACCGTGCTGTCGTCACTGACAAGTTGTACAGAGTCGTGGCAGATCAAATATCTGCACTCTGTTACAATATATCAGTGGACAGGAGGAAAAGAACTTTGACTGCTCTAAATGTCAACGAAACCTTTCAAAACTAGCCTCCAGCCACATACCTCTAACTGACCTCCTTTCTGCCAGTGATGAGAACTACACTTTGTCTACCACTGATTCAGCAACAAAACTGGGGAAAGGTTTCACATGAGACTCAACAGGCAGAAAAAAAATCCCTGCTAGTTTTCCAGAAACGAATGTCGAGAGAAGGTATGTGGTCGAGGTCAAAGTTCGATCAGAGGCAGACAGGGGAAATCAAGGTCAGTAAAAGACCCAGTGCGCATGGAACCATCCCTACACTCAGGCTTCAGCCCCCAAAGCACTGCTGATGCTCTTAGCTGCTGATGCTCCATAGCTGCTGATGCTCCATAGCTGCTGATGCTCCATAGCTGCTGATGCTCCATATCTGCTGATGCTCCATAGCTGCTGGTGCTCCATAGCTGCTGATGCTAGTGCTGGTGCTCCATAGCTGCTGATGCTCCATAATCATAGGCTGGTACACAGTCACAGGAAAGAGTTCAGGCGGACAGGTTGAAATATTGTGTTCCAAAGTGGAAAAAGTGACATCATGCTAGCTTATCTAAGATATGGGACAAGGAGCAGAAATTCACAATGAAGATTTTCTAGTTCAGATCTCTATTCCAAAAACATCAGATTCAGAGAAATCATTGAGAACATAATGAGCGATAGAAAATTGAAATAATTGTCACTAGAGATGGGCTTTATCATAAAAAAGGTTGGATGAAAAAGAACAGGTAGTATTGTCCATCTTGTCTGTTCCAAATCAGATGGGACATATACAATGATCTTGAATCCGATTTTTAATGAATATATTCCTTACGAACGTTTTAAAATAGTAAGTCTTCAGTTGTCAAAAAGAATGATGACAAAGAACTGTTACATGCCCTTTGTAGATCTACAACAAGCATATTTCTGTTTCTGTTGCACTTCAACATAAAAAAAAGATTTGAAAAGTTAAATGGAGAGGAGAACTGTATGCAGACACCCGTTTGTCCAAGGTTCTTTACAAAGCTTTTGAAACCAGTGTATATCCAACTTAGACCTAAACGTGTTTTGTCAGCATCTCTATGTTGATGATTCTTTCTTGCAAGGACATACTTTTCCAGACAGTCCAGAGAACATAGATCATACCGTTTAACTTTTCAGGTCACTGGGATGTGTGTACATGAAGTCGAGATTTAACACGAAAGAAAAAGATAAACTTCCTAGGGTCTGTTTAGGTTCAGAAAACATGACTCACACTGCCACCAGCACAGACACAGAAATCAAAGATAGCATGTGACAGATTACAGAACAGGTGCCCAGCTATAATGCATGAGGAGGCACAAGTGATTGGACAGTTAGGTGCTGCCTTTCCAGCAACACAAAGTGATCTTAGTACTACAGACAATTAGGCAGTAATAAAACAGGCTTCTATACAGAGCTAGAGTGAAGGAAACTTAGAACCTCCTATGGTTCTATCTGTAAAAGGAAAACGGGAGTTGGGTGGGTGAATCAGAAATGCTGACCTGCTGGGCGGGGGGGGGGGGGGGGGGGGGAGGGTTTAGCAGAACAACCCGATCCATCAGTAGAACTGTGTACAGATGCCTCAACGTCTGGTGGTTGGGGTGCAGCCAATAGGTCCCAAACTAGGGAGAAGATGGACTACAGAAAAAAGGCTCCCCTATTGATGTGCTTGAATTGCTTGCAACAAAGAATGCCTTAAAAATACATAAAATGGAAGTGATAGGTTAACAT
This sequence comes from Stramonita haemastoma, assembly GCA_030674155.1. Classification (NCBI taxonomy): domain Eukaryota; kingdom Metazoa; phylum Mollusca; class Gastropoda; order Neogastropoda; family Muricidae; genus Stramonita; species Stramonita haemastoma. Next base: position 53,708,455 of record CM060333.1, read on the forward strand.
GTTGAAGTTCTGACAGATAATACTTGTGCCATTTTCTACTTGCCAAAATATTGGAAGATCACATGCAAACTACTGATATTTAGTTGCAAGGCATTTGGTGCAAAGACAGAAACAAAAAACATATGATTAACACCAGCATTATATTTCTTACAAACTGAATGTGCAGGCAGATGATAAACCAAAAAACAACTTTAATGGCTACACTGAATACAAGTTGAATTCCTTGTCATTTCAAGCAGTGATAAAAAAACAAGAGTATGCTAGAAATGGATGTATGTGCATCACATCTAAACTTTCAGGTAAAGCCATATATTTCTTGGAAACCAGATCCAGGTGCACTTGCAGTGATGCATCTAGTGCAAGCTGGAAGGCATATCTATAGAATCATGCTTTCCCTCCTTTCAGCCTGGTACATAGAGCCTTGGCCAAACTGCAAAGAGAGCAAGCAGAAGGTATCCTGACACCCCCATACTGGATAATGGCTGTTTAGTACTCACAACTCTTGAGACTGATGGTCCATCTTTCAAATTACTGCTTAAAGGAAAGACCACTCTACATCTTCCACACAGCAACAGTCCTCACCTACAGCACCAGGCAGACAAGAGGTCAGGATCAGAAGGGCCGGGGTTGAGGGATGAACCCACAGACACCTCTGATGCAAGCCTGAAGTCTGCAGAAACTGATTACACAAAGCAAATAAACAGGTAAATAATCAGACAGTTTTCAGTTGGCATATTCAACACTTTGTAATGAAATGAGAACGGTTGACCAGAAAAGTGAACCTTATTTTGAACATGCTTCAGAATGTAGATCAACCATTACTGAATATAACACATTGCGCAGTTAGAAGCACATCAAGAATTCAAGTTCAAGGAAACTTTCTTTCTTTTTTTTTTCTTTCTCCTACTTGCCTGTGCCATTTCTAGCATCTAGATAGTTTGTGGAGACCATATGTGTTCACCACCTCCAGGTTGTTAGGACTGGCAAAGTCCAAGAGCCTCAAGCCTCTTATTGGTATCAGGGTTGCAATATTTGCCACATATGCCTTTCCAATGCTTGCTCGCCATCACTCCTGTTTTTGC
>CM060333.1:53712036-53747036 GCA_030674155.1 Stramonita haemastoma
AGAGAGAGAGAGAGAGGAGAGAGAGAGAGAGAGAGAGAGAGAGAGAGAGAGAGAGAGAGAGAGGGGAGAGAGAGAGAGAGGAGGAGAATGTGTGTGTGTGTGTGTATGAGTGTGTGCACGCCACGTATGCCTGCATTCATATGTGAGTGTGTGTGCGTGCGCGCGCCTGCGTGTGTGTGTGCGTGCGTTGTGTGTGTGTGTGTGTGTGTGTGTGTGTGTGTGTGTGTGTGTGTGTGTGTGTGTGTGTGTGTGTGGTGTTTGTGTGTGTGTGGCGCGCGTGTGTGTGTGTGTGTTACGGTATAACGGCCTATTCTACGAAGTACTAAGAGAACTAAGGAAGAGAGTCTGTCTGTCTGTCTGTCTGTCTGTCTGTCTGTCTGTCTGTCTGTTGTCTGTCTGTCTGTCTGTCTGTCTGTCTCTCTCTCTCTCTCTCTCTCTCTCTCTTCTCTCTCTCTCTCTCTCTCTCTCTCTCTCTCTCTCTCTCTCTCTCTCTCTCTCTCTCTCTCTCTAACGCTGTGTTTTTTGTCCATATTTCTTTCACTGACACCATCTCTATGTTATATCTGCATCTATTTCCCTGTCTTTGCTAATGACATTTGTGCATATATTGTGTACATGATTTTCTTATTTTGGAAAGAAAAAGAAGATAAAATGTTGTTTATTGAAGAAGAAGAAGAAGAAGAAGGAGAAGAAGAAGAAGAAGAAGAAGAAGAAAGCTTCTTGAGTGCAGGTTTTATGTAGATGTTATTGTTCATGCTCTCAGTTATTGTCTGCTTGGCTGTAAGTCAGTCAGCATTTACCTGCAAGGCAAATACCACAAAGGGAACTAACTCCCTCATAGCATTACTTTTAACAGTAAATTGGAAGGCGGTTTTGTTAAATGGAATCTCATTTTTTTTCTTTTGTAAAGTATTTTTGAATGCATAGTGAAAAAGAAATTAATTACATAAGGGTCACTCTGGAGTGTTTCAGTTATAACTGCATTTGAGTTTAAGGTGTCACTAGACAAACATGGACATGTCATCAGTAGACACAGCACTGCGTGTACAAGGTGATACAAATACAACTAGGATGATGCATGATTTGAAGAACTACTCAATGTACGCCGGTGCTGAAAACTGCAGGATCATCGAGAACAACACAAGGATCTCGTGGAATCACCCTGGGAATTTAGTCAGCTGGCAGACAGAGGAACTCTTTTATAAAGTGTGTGCCGGGCTCCTGTTTCCCCTGCTTTTTCTCGTGGGAACCCCAGCCAACATCCTGAACATGGTGGTGTTTTACAGACAGGGTCTGAAGGAAAGGATCAACTTCTGCCTCTTCTTTCTGGCTCTGATTGACATCCTTCACCTTGCCCCGGCGTTTATCTATAGAAGTGAAATGATCCACAACTGGTTCACCAATGAACATCGAGGTGGTAAAATGTACCTCTTTATGTTAAACAACAATCTGATTGGTTTCTATGGGTTTGGTTATGGTTCTATGTTACTGGCTGCCATCATTTCCACAGAACGCTGCATGTGTGTGTTGTTTCCTTTCACTGCACAGCGCTGTGTTCCAACGAAAGTGTTTGCTGTTGTAGTAGTGTTTGTTGTCTTGACTGTGAGTTTGTTACGTTATGTTGTCACTGCTCAGTACCAGTTTGCCTGTGTTTATGAAGTCAGAACACAGAGGAAATCGTGGCAGTATGAAATTAAAGGCGACTATTTCAACAAACATAAGGACATGCTCAGTATCCTGGAAGGTGTGTTCTTTGGGTTCACTATGTCAGTGGGATGCCCAGTGCTAGTTCTGATCACGACCCTGGTCACTGCCATCAAACTCAGACAAATCGTTCGCTGGCGAAGTCACTCATCTTCTGGTATGTCCAGTCCCAAAGAAATTGGTCTCACCAAAATGTTGATATGTCTGTCCATCGAGTTTGTGATTCTGTCCAGTCCTCTGATCACTGTTCGGGTAACGCGGTTATTCCCATCTGTCCTCAACACTAGTGTTCACTTCAATCTGTACCGTATATTGGCCACTTGTTATGAACTTTGCTTTTACATCAGTTCCTTTATGAATTTTCTGGTGTATTACTTCACTGGCACCAAGTACAGGGAAACTCTGCACGCCTTGCTGGGCATCAGGAAAGTTGAGAAGAAAGGTGTGTACACATAACGGACAACTTCATCAGCTGCACAAGAAAAGGGTTAAAGTAATAATGATATGTAAAGACCTTTTGTAGATTATTTGTTGATTGTTTGATGTCCTGCAAAAGAACTGAATATGTTCAATGAATGTTTTGATAATTATATTTTTGAAAAAAATGAACTTAAAAAAAATTCAGTGTTTATGGAAAACTGCTTTGAAATTACACACAAAGGCTGGTTTTGTGTTTGTAACATAACAAGGTTTTTGTTTTTATTGATTAATTACATAGATACAGCGAAATGTTGTTGAATACGAGCATACCGTGTAATTAAGGTTGAATCTTTTGAATGTACTGTTTAAGTCTTATTATTTGTTGGCAGAAAAAAAAAGATTCTAATCATGTATACCATGCATTACAGGTTAAAAAAAAAAGAATAAAACAATTTTTTTTAAGGATGAAAAATACGCATAGAATTTGAAGAAGCTAGTAGTTGTGGTGCGAAATTCACCAGTGAAGAATCATGAGTAAAACTTACTGTTGCAATTAATTTAGTGTATGGTGATATCAGTGAGGATTTAAACGTCTTTAAAGAATGTATTAAAAGTCCGCTGATCATATGGATAACTTTTTGTTGAAAGGGAAGTGTAAATAACCACAGTATCTATAAATATATCTGCCCACACAGTTTAAATGACAACTCGCCATTTTGCTTATCAACAACATATTATACAATTGGATACACTTGTAGTAGTAGTAGTAGTAGTAGTAGTAGTAGTAGTAGTAGTAGTAGTAGTAGTAGTAGTAGTAGTAGTAGTAGTAGTAGCACCCATCAGTCTCGGAAGACTATGGAGTTGCGCTCTAGTCTTTAGAGCGCAAAACCTGGGTAAGTAAGTATGGAGGGCAATCTGTTACCCATGCAGCATACCCTCCCCCCCCCCTCTCCACGCCACTGGAATGATCCATTGGAAAGGCAATGACCGATACGAATGGTTCCAGTACCGTCGAAGGAGCCACCAGAACCTTGCCATATACAGCCCCGAGCCACCCTGGGGCTCCAACTCCCCGATTTTTCCTCAGCGATGGTGTCTAAACACGACACCTGTGTGCATACTGTTTTTTTTTTTAAAATAAATTTGCCATTCGCTCCTACCGGCAGACGATCCGAAAGGCGGAACAGGGTTTTCACGTGTGCACAAGATGTTTTGACTGCGTTTGCACACGGGGCCTCGGTTTATAGTCTCATCCGAATGACTTTGACATTCAGTTCGATTTTTTCGTCAAAGTGGGAAGAAAGGGCGAGGCTGGGTACGAACCCAGAACCTCTTGGTTTAATTGTTGTCAGGCAAACTTCTTAACCATCCTGCCACTTTCACAATTCACACAATGCTAAATACAAAAACGGAACAGAAGCAGAGCTTAAATAGATTAATCTATCATAGGTAATCTGTTTACACTGTGAGCTCCTACACAAACTGTTCCCATTTAACTGCAAACTGCAGTTTTGCATATATTTTAGAACTGCTTTTGACTTCATCAAACATAATGATGTAAGGGCATATATTCTATCCAACTGGAAAGAAAGAGTAACTGTATGCATGTGTTGCTAGGTTCGTTTTCAAACAACAATGAGGGGGTGAAGATAAGGGGGGAAGAAGGGGAAGATGGTAGGATGACTTGACTTCAGGCACTGCACAACTCAAACCGTGTTGATGGAGGCCAGGCAGGGGTGTTATGGCAACACGATTTATTGTTTCATTTACCAAATCACCAACACACACACCTGAAACAAATATAAAATTCAAGTAACTATCCACATTTAAAAAGCGCTTTGATTTGTTTTTGCAAGATATAGCCTACATAAATTCCATTGATTATTATTATTATTATTATTATTATTAGTATTATTATTATTATTATTATTATTATTATTATTATTATTATTATTATTTAAAGCACACACTTGAAACAAATACAAAATTCAGGTAACTATCCACATTTAAAACACACCTGAAACAAATGCGAAATTCAGGTAACTACCCATAATTAACCAAGTACATAGCTCATGAAAGGCACACATAGCAAATACTTTTCTGGTCTAATGTAAGAAACCACATTCCTTTCATCACTCACACCAAGATACCAAGTTAATCACAGGAAACCCATAAAGAGTTATATACTTGTAAATCAACCAACCAATGATTACAATTAACCAGGAAAACTCCGTACACAGTACTTCCAGCTAAAGCAAGTTAATCATAGGGAACTGACAGGGAGCATACAATTGTAAATTAAAAAAAACAACGATTACAATTAACTAGAAAAATCCTTTACACAGTTCTGTAAACCAAAGCAAGTAAATCATAGGGAACTGACAGAGGGCATACAATTGTTAATCAAACAACCAATGATTACAATTTACTAGGAAAATCCTTTGGACAATACTCTCAACAGACATTATTCTAATAATGTCCAACAGATCTTAGTCCGTACTAAGACCTCTTTCCCAACACTGGTTCCTATCAAAACCATGGATATTGTAGCACAAGAGAGAGAGAGAGAGAAACTCGAAACTCGAAACTCGAAACTCGAAATTTTAATGAGGGTAATTGGATAAGCCAGAGGCTTCTTTACACCAGGCCCTCATGGGCAAAAAGGAAACAATTATGAATAAATCAATGAATTAATAGACAAAGAAATGTAAGATAGCAAAAAAAAAAAAAAAAATCCATCAGTCATATTGTCATCCAATTACTGATAATCAGGAAATCATTGAAAATTGACATAACGAATCAAATGAATAAGCAAAACCAGTCAGACACAAACTACTCCCCTCCCATAAACAATTCATCCTCAAAAGTCAAGACATAGCACCCTTCCACCCACACCCACACCCACAAGCATAAACACACACACTCACTCACTCACACACACATACACACACACTTCATCCTGGATACATATTCATACACATGTACAGTTTCTCTGCTACAATGGGATATGCGTGAAAAATAATCATGAAAATACGCATTACACCATTTCAGAAAAGAAAAACAAAAACAAAAAAACAAAAAAAACATCATCAAAAACCAACCAAACAAACAATAAAAAAAGAAGAAAACCTTTTGCAATTTCATTATTTATCAAAAGATCAAAACACACACACACACACACACACACACACACACACACACACACACACACACACACACACACACACCAATTCAAAGGGAGCTCACCAATGTCAAAAAACACACCAGTTCAAAGGGAGGTCACTAATGTTGGGGGAAAAAAAAAAAAAAAAAAAAAAAAAAAGCAATTGTACTGCCCACCCAATGCACCATCCCGAAACAAAAGTCCGACTTGACCCATTTTGACACACCACCCAGGCACCACCCATCCCACACACCCGCACACACACACACACACACACACACACACACACACACACACACACACACACACACACACACACTCTTCATCGTGGATACATATCCATACCAGTACAGTATCTCTGCTACAATGGGATATGCCTAAAGAATAAACATAAAAATACGCATTACACCATTTCAGAGAGAGAAAAAAAAAAAAAAAAAAAAAAAAAAAAAAAAAAAAATAAAAAAAAAAATCAACAAAACCCAACCAAACAATCAAAAAAAAAGAAAATTCTTTTACAATTTCATTATTTATCAAAGATCAAAACACACACACACACACACACACACACACACACACACACACACACACACACACACACACACACACCAATTCAAAGGGAGCTCACCAATGTCAAAAAAAAACAACAACACCAGTTCAAGGGAGCTCACTAATGTTGGGGGAAAAAAAAAAAAAAAAAAAAAAAAAAAAGTATTGCCCACCCAATGTGCCATCAAAAACAAAAGTCCAACTTGACCCATTAGGCACGCATACACCACCCAGGCACTCGAGGATGTGCCCACACGCGTGTGCCTCCCGCACACACACACACACACACACACACACACACACACACACACACACACACACACACACACACACACACACACACACACACACAAACACACACACATACACACACCAGTTCAAAGGGAGCTCACTAATGTCAATCACATTGAATTGAACAAGTATGTGTGGTATGCTTTTTTGAATGATGATATACTACTTTTATTTTTAATTGAGATGGGGATTTCATTCCATAGTCTGGTACCAGAATATACAAGAGAGGACTTAAAAAGATCAGTTCTTGGTCGAGGAGTAATAACCACACTTTTATTTCGAACTGTTTTCACTGGAAATTTCTTACAAAGATATCGTGGAGCTAAACTATTCATAATTTTATACATAAATAGGCCTTTATTAAAGCGACACTTTAGACTTAAGGGAAGAATATCCAACTCTTTATAGTCACAAACTTCTAGGGAACTAGTTTTGAGGAGAATTACCTTTAGTGAACGTTTATATACTCTTTCTATTCGTTTTATACAGTTTTTACTGGCCAAGTCCCAGCAAGTAGAGGCATAATCTAGGTCTGGTTTTATATAAGCAGAGAAGAATAGTTTGCGAGTATGCTGATCTAGAAAATGTTTTATTCTGTTAAGTTGAAAAAGTTTCTTAGATATTTTCTTTGAGACATTAAAGATGTGATTAGACCAGGACAAGTTATTATCAATATACAGACCAAGTAATTTAAATGAATTTACCTCTTCCAACACGTGATCAATAATTTTTATACTAGTTAATTTGCTTTTGAAGTTTTGACGCTTTTGCCTCGTTGTAACAACCATGAGTTTTGATTTCTGAGGATTGAGAGCCATATGATTGTGTTCTGTCCATGTTGTCAGATTGTCCAAGTCATTTTGTAAAACCGTACTTAAAGACATTAAGTCTGTACCTACAGTATGTATGGTAGTGTCATCTGCAAAAAGTTCACATGTGGAAGAAACATGGAGGGGAAGATCATTAATGTATATAGAAAAGAGGACGGGCCCTAACACAGACCCTTGAGGAACACCATATTTTACAGGCAAGAAAGATGACATTGTTGAGTCTTGATAAACAATTTGTCTCCTGTCATTAAGAAATGAGTTAATAAGTTTAAGTGCATCTGGACATATGCCATACATTCTGAGTTTCCTTATGAGTAGATTGTGTTCAATACAGTCAAATGCTTTAGCAAAATCAACAAATAATGCACCCGTTAATAGATCACTGTTAATATTATAATGCCACTGCTCTATTAGATTGCTAAGTGCTGTATGGCATGAATGATCTTTCCTAAACCCACTTTGGTTAGGATGAAATAATTCATATTTTGTAAAGTGTAACAAACAATGTTGTTTTAGATGTTTTTCTAAAGGTTTAGACAATGTAGATAGTATTGAGATAGGTCTATAATTAGAAGGGTCATTAGGATCACCAGATTTGAATATGGGTATTACTTTGGCATCTTTGAACATTTGAGGAAAACACCCTTTTTCAATACAAAGATTGTAAATGTAAGCAAGATGTTCTGAGATTACAGGTGCAGAAATTTTCAAAATTTTGCTATCCAAATTATCTACACCACGAGAGCTTGTTTGCTTCAATAAACATAATTCCTTATACACATCATGCACACCAATAAACCTAAATGTAATTTTTGACTTAATATTTTTAGAACCACAAAATTTCTTTAAAAGGAGTAAATCATTTTGTTCACAGTGGTTAACATTCACAAGTTTTTCTGTTATGGTACAAAAATGATTATTGATATTTTCAGCTGACAGCCCTGTATCTGAAGCATTTGTTATGGATGGTTTACCAGCTAATTGGTTTATGGCTTTCCAGATAGACTTTGAATCTTTTTTGGATGAAATTAGCTCACTAAAATATTTCTTTTTTGCAATTCGTTTCATATGTGTTATTTTATTTCGTTGTTCCTTAAACTTTTCATCTTTTCCTGTTAGTCTTAGTAGTTTGTCACGGATAATTATAGCTTCATTAATCTCATCAGTAAGCCACGGTGGTTTGTCTCTAGCTTTAACACGTTTTACTCTGAGAGGGGCGTGACTATCAAATATTGATATAAAGATGCTATACCAAGTAGCGAGAGCTTTATCTGGGTCAGTAAACTGATATACATATGAAAAATCTGCTTTGCATAGGTCAGACAAAAATCCTTCTGTATCAAAGTTTCTGTAACTGCGAAAAGAAATACACTTGTGTTTACATCTAGGGATTTTTGCACCTTTTTTAGACCAGGTAAAACATACAGGATAGTGATCACTAATACCATAGACTGGTACAGACAATTCTACTATGTTAGACAGATTAGTTGTATATATATGATCAATTAATGTTTGAGAACACAATGTTTTTCTTGTAGCAGTAGTTATCAATTGAGACAGATTATATACCTCAAACGTTTTTTTCCAATTATCATGTCGTTTTAGTAAATCAATATTGAAATCACCAAGAAGAATGATTTCTGCTGAGTAGTTAAAACATCGTCCATCATGTGCTCAAATTGGTCATACCAATTGATTCGTTCCTTTGGGTTCCTATACAAAAATCCCATCAGTATTGGTTTAGTTCCTTTCATGCGTATTTCTAACCATATGCATTCAATACCGTATTTATCAAATAATGTTATATGTTTATAATTAACTGACTGATGGATATAAGTTATTATTCCTGTTTCTAACTTAGTTTTGGCATCTCGTCTCACAAAATTGTAGTTTGGAACTGATACTATACCATCTGCTACATTAGATGATAATCGTGACTCAGCAAAACCAAATACATGAAAAGAATTGTTTGAATTTGACAAAATAGTTGGTAAATCTGAAACTTTGTTTAGCAGGTGGCAAACATTGAGAAAGCCTACTTTGAGTCCAAATTTAGTTAACCAACCATTGTTGTTTGATTGATTTGCCATAGCATAAGCAATTAGGCTAATAACAAGAAAAATAGAATCACTATATAATTACCGGGTATATTTATCTTTCTCTCCATCATGTAAAAAAAGCGTGTATATGTAGTGCTTAATCTATCACTCACTCACTCACTCAGTCCCATGTCCCAAAGGACGTAGGGGGGACATGAGAGAAGACGCAACAGCGATCTTTTTCCATGCTTCACGATCCTGTGTGGCTAGTAGGAGATGTTGCAGGGGTTGGGCGGTCCAGTCTTTGATGTTGTCAACCCACGATTTCTTTTGGCGGCCTCTTCTTCTCTTGCCCTCGACTGTTCCTTGCAGGATGGTTTTTGCTAGGGTGTTGTGTCTTGTGGTGTGACCAAACCACATCAGCTTTCTCCTCTTTATCTATAACCCTCTGAAAAATAAAACTTGTTAAAAACATGTTCAAAATTTGTTCTGTCTGTCTATCTGTCTGCCTGTCTGTCTGTCTGTCTGTTGTTGTTCTTCAGTTTAACGTCCTTCCACTAAATAGTGATATCAGACAAAAAAGTGTGTGTGTGCGCGCGCGCGCGCGTGTGTGTGTGTGTATGTGTGTGAGTGTGTGTGTATGTGAGTGTGTGTGTGTGTGTGTTGTGAGAGAGAGAGAGAGAGAGAGAGAGGAGAGAGAGAGAGAGAGAGAGAGAGAGAGAGAGAGAGAGAGAGAGAGAGAGAGAGAGAGAGAGAGAGAGAGAGAGAGAGAGAGATTGAGCAGGCATAATCTAGTGTCTCAAAAATCGCATACAAAACTAGCAGCCTTCCGGGCAAATGACTGACCATAGTCACACATGGTTACTGAAACCCCCTAGTACAATGATAGAACAAGCATCTCAAGGACCAAGCTAGTCCTTACTTTCAGATAATAGACTAACCAGGCAACCTTCACAGTTTCTAACTCAAAGTCATCTATTCCGATTAAACTAGTGAATAGTAGTTTAACCAACAACTTTGTACTAGTCCACATTAATTTATCTGCGATCACTGCAATTTATAAACTTCATCTCAGAATAACACAAAATCAAATGATTAGTTATTCTTAAAAGTTCACTGTAAGACTGACTTCCAACTATAGAATAAATCCAAGATCACGCAGTTAAATAATAAAAGCCTTATGATTTTAACCAGCTTCCGTGTGTCAAACAATACACATTTTCACGAAACCAAATCAATAAACATCCAACCCTAAAATAAATCCAAGCTCTCACTATTGATTAGTAAAAGTCTTACAATTCTAACCAACTTCCATGTGTAAAACAACTACACACACTTTCACTGCACCAAATCAATCATTAAATTTAGTTAGTATAGGTAAAGATGAATGGAGAAATAGTAGAAGAGGTGAGCCAATTCAAATACTTAGGCTCCATCCTAACAAAAGATGGCACATCAAACAATGAAGTGAAAGCTCGCATTGCAACAGCAACATCTGCTCTAGTCAGACTCCAGAGGATCATCAGAAGCAACAACATCAGCTTCTGCACCAAATACCACCTTTACAAATCCCTCGTGATATCTATCCTCCTATATGGCTGTGAATCATGGACTCTGACAGCAGAGTTAGAGAGGAGAATCCAAGCATTCGAGAACAAGTGCCACAGAAGACTCCTCAAAATGTCATACAAAGAACACAAGACCAATAACTATGTGAAAGAAGAAATCAATAGCATGTGGGCCCCCAAGAGCCTTTGCTCTCCACCATAAAGAGGAGAAAGTTGATGTGGTTTGGTCACACCACAAGACACAACACCCTAGCAAAAACCATCCTGCAAGGAACAGTCGAGGGCAAGAGAAGAAGAGGCCGCCAAAAGAAATCATGGGTTGACAACATCAAGACTGGACCGCCCAACCCCTGCAACACCTCCTACTAGCCACACAGGATCGTGAAGCATGGACAAAGATCTCTGTTGCGTCTTCTCTCATGTCCCCCCTACGTCCTTTGGGAATTGGGACTGAGTGAGTGAGTGAGAGTATAGGTGATTGAATTTGTTTGTCTAATCAACTATCACCCTGATAAAACTAAACTACAATAAAAAAAAAAAAAAAGTTTCACTTACAGCTCAACCAGAACACAGTCTACAGCCCACAAAGTCGTCTTGCTGTCCTCTGAATGCTGTTGCAGGGAAAGGCTGAGTGACTGCCAAATTCCCTTACTTACACCATTTCTTATTCTGCCCTAAACCAATCGATTCAAAATAGACATGTCCAGAAGGATACCAGCTGACTCGGGCCTAACCCAATCAATTCAAAATAGAAATTTAAAAGAAACAAGTCATCAACATTTCAAACCACACTACAAAGCTTGTTGAAAAGTAGACTAGCTGGGACAAGCCTTCCAACATGTTAATTCGACTGTCTCAAGAAGGCAGCCACACTTGCCAACTCTCCCACCATCCCAGGTCTCTAATACTACACTCTCTGAGTTGACTTGTCAAGAGTTTCTGGTCCCATGGCCACCCAAATGAATAATGTATCTCCTCCTCTCCTCAAGCACAGTAGCAAAGAGAAGTCAGGTACACATGGACCTTGTACCAACCCCCTGTAACACTCTTTGAAGAGAAGGGGAAGGAGGGGGGGGGAGGAGAGGGTTGTAGTCCAAACGTTATAGTGTCTAAAGTGCACACTATAACACATGTATAAAAGTATGATCATGTTAATTCAGAAGAGAGATGTGAGCTTGGTTAAACAAATGATATCAACTGTGCCAAATGAGTAAGACAGGGAATCCATGCAGTCTGATGCTGTTTTTGCTTTGCACAAACAAGCCAGTATTAGAAGTACTGGATAGAATAGACTTAAAGCACAACACTTCTTTAATACATTGAATTTGTTGCACTATTTTGTTTATTTGCGTTTTTCTTTTAAAAAAGCAGATGATGTGTTTTAAACATATGATGTAGCTTGAAAAACTCAATTATATAGGCATGGCTTCTTTTTTCTTCAAGTCAAATATTAATACAAATAAAAGTAGTCGTTTGTATTGATGAAACAACATGGCTACTTAAAAACCAGAGAGAGGTGGTTCTATTCTATCTATCCATCCTTTGGTCTGGCGACAGTGGAGGGCACCAGTGAAGACTTGACGAGTTCCCTCCACTCCTCTCTCTGTTTTGCTTTTCTCAATGTTTTGTCGAGTTCTAGGCCTGTCTATTCGCTGATGTTGCCCTCCCATATCTTCCTTGGTCTGCCTCTTTTTCTTCCTCCTTGGACAGTGTCTTGCAGTATTGATTTTGCAAGGCCTTTTGATCTTGTGACTTGCGCATACCATTTAAGTTTATGTTTCTTTAGGATTGATAGAAGGTTTTCATAAGGACCAATGGTTTGCTGGATTTTGTTATGCAATTCTTCTTTGCTTATGTGGTCTCTGTAGGAGATGCTAAGGAGTCTCCGGAAGCATCTCATCTCTACCGCCTGTGCTCTTCTCTCCAAATCATCAGTCAGGGTCCACGATTCACAAGCATAAAGAAATATGAATATGACAAGGGAGCACATTAGCCTGATCTTGGAGTTGATTGAAATATTTTAATCTTTCCAGATGGTGTTGAGTTTTGACAGTGCTGTTATTGTCTGTGCAATCCTGCATACTACCTCTAGCTTGGACCCCTTGTCTGATAGAGCAGCTCTCAAATACTTGAAGCTTTGAACCATTTCCAGCCTCTGATCGTTGACTCTGAGCTTCTCGAGGTCAAACATGATCCTGATGTTGTTCTGCTTGTGATTTTTTTGAGACGGACAACTATTTAAGAAACACTTTGTCTATGTGTTCAATCAAGGTGATCAAGTGTTTATAAAGACTTTATTGGTGGGGCAAAAGTGTAGTGTAATGTGTTGTTATTGATTTTCTTGATGGTAGTTTATCTAACATGTTAATTGAACTTTTGGATTTCTGGATAAACCTATCATGCAGTGTAGGTAAAAATTGGTAAAGGTATCCCATAACCTATGTGGTCGTAGGTGAGTGGCATTAGAAATCAGCTTCTCCATATTGAGGCAGCGCCTATCTCCTTTCCCTCTCTGCTTTATCTTCCCGGTCCCTATAGGGAACAGGTACCCATCGACAGCTGGGTAAACTGGGGGACTGTACTGAAGCCAAGGCATGCAAATGGTCAGCCATCCAAGAGGTAGTCCACGATAAATGCTACTTTACGTTAGAATAGGGAGAAGAGGGGGGGGGGGGGGGGCAGCTAGTGCTCTGAGCCCATGGGTCTTTAACAGGGCATTAACAACATACCAGACCCTCCTTTAGTTCACTGAAGGCAGTTTGCAAAGGCAACTAGGACAACGATTTCAAAAAAAATCGTGAAAGACTACATTTTCTGTCCACATAGTGTACACGTGTGTGTGCGTACGTGTGTGCGCGTAAATGTGTGTGTACGTGCATACGTGTGTGTGTGTGTGTGTGTGTGTGTGTGTGTGTGTGTGTGTGTGTGTGTGTTGTGGGGCGAGAGAGAGAGAGAGAGAGAGAGAGAGAGAGAGAGAGAGAGAGGAGAGAGAGAGAGAGAGAGAGAGAGAGAGAGAGAGAGAGAGAGAGAGAGATGTGTGTGTGTGTGTGTGTGGTGTGCGCGTGCATATCCTTGCATGGGGACAGGTAAGCTCGTGCGCGCATGTGTGCATGTGTACATGTGTGCATGTGTTCGTGCGTGCGTGCGTGTGTGGTTGCGCGTGCACATATGTGTGTGTGTGTGTGTGTGTGTGTGTGTGTGTGTGTGTGTGTGTGTGTGTGTGTGTGTGTGTGTGTGTGGTGTGTGTGTGTGTGTGTGTGTGTGTGTGTTGCCAGGCTGTATTCTAAAGGAAAATAAGGTTATGTGTTTACTTTATCATTATTTTTTTTTTCAGTTTTGTGTCATTTCAGTGACTCCTTTTAACAAAGAAAGAGGGAAAAACTTAAGATCACGATAAATTTTGTTTTGATCAGGAATCTTATGAAAATGGATAAATGTGCAGGAGAGGGATCAGAGCATTGGGGTCATGACCTACAGTTACTTGATGTGCTGCTCTGAGACACCACTCAGCTGTCCACTTGACACATTGTCTCCCTTGTAATCCGCTTTGGTTCTGATTCCTGTCTCCTGTTAATCCTGCATATGAGCCTATGATGAATACTCCTGCGCACACACACACCACTTTACTGTTCTTCACCCAAAAAGTAACCACACAAAAGTTTCTAAATGATTACCGACCTGTGGCTCTTACTCCAGTACTGATGGAATGCTTCAACGTATTATTTGAAACATATTCTTCTCTGCATTTCTTCATAACTCGACCCTCTTCAATGTGTACACAAAATCAACACAAGCACAACTGATGCTGCAACCACTTGCTACAAAATGCCAACTCTCATTTAGGAAAACCGTGGTCCTTTCTTTGCACACTTTTCGTGGACTTCTCCTTTGCCTTCATTACATGACTCAACCCCATCTCCTAGTGCTGAAACTACTGAATGAACCTTTGTCCATGGCTCATTCTTTGGATTATAAGCTTTTTGAAAATCGGACACAGTTTTTTGATTTCAAAGGGCAATATCCAGAGAAAAGTCACCTTCTACTTGTTCTCCACAAGGCGGTATTCTTTCCCCTATCCCTTTCATCCTTTATACCAATAACTACACTAGCTCCAATCTTACACCATTGATAAAACAACACGAGGGTTCTGCTGTTAACGATCTAAATCACACCTCACATATTTTAAACAGGTCTATGCATCCTCCTCCTGAAGGAATTATCTGGACTTAAATGTAAAAAAAGACTCGATAAAATGTTGAGTGATTATTGCAAAAAGACCAAATATGTTGATTGTTTTTTTAAATGATTCAATAAGTGTTGATTGATTTTCGAAAAAAAACTAAATAAACGTTGATTCATTTTTGCAAGAACCAAGAGCCTTAACAAATCTTTTCATTGAAGGTATGAAAGTAAAACATGTGAATGAATATAAATCCTTAGAAACCATTATTGATAAGAAACTGAACTGTACTCCCAGCACAGACCTCACAAATAGTAAATGCCACATCTGCATCTTCTTTTATCACAAAATCCAAAGTCTTCAAGTAAATGTTTGTTTCGTTTTTCCCAGCATCTATTGATGCTTTGTTGAGACTGTTATCTACTTTTTCCTCAATATGCTGTTATAAAATCATAAAATCTTGAATGTTAAAAACAAAATTTTATTAAAAATATTGTATGACGTAAAGTAGAATTGTGGAGTATATATACATACATATACATATACATATATATATATATATATATATATATATATATATATATATATATATATATGAAACTAAATGATTTGCATGAATGCCCTGTGTGTGTGTAAAGGGGGGAGAGAGAGAGAGAGAGAGGAGAGAGAGAGAGAGAGAGAGAGAGAGAGAGAGAGAGAGAGAGAGAGAGAGAGAGGAGAGAGAGAGAGAGAGAGAGAGAGAGAGAGAGAGGAGAGAGAGAGAAGAGAGAGAGAGAGAAGAGAGAGAGAGAGAGAAGAGAGAAGGGGAGAGAGAGAGAGAGAGACAAGGCAAAAGGCAAGGCAAAATATTTTATTCGAGGATAATAGATAAGCACTTGTGTGCTTTTTTACATCCAGTCCCCGCCCTTTTCAGGGATACATCAAGTTGAAAAAATACTAAACAATAAAGCTTTATGCAAACCAAACAACACACAAGAATAAGGACACTATATATGATAAGGTAATAAGAATGCACTCGATCAGAAGACAAAAATCAGAAGTCACAATAAAAGATTTTGATAATGAAAGAATAGAAAAGTGTTAATAGGTAAAGAGCAAACAAGAGAAGAGAATAAACAACTGAAAACATCAATCCACCACCATCTGTCAAAAATTATACATGTGACATAAATCATACATTTGGATAAAAGGGGGAATTTTTTTTTTTTTAAACTAATATCCTTATTGGAGGGGGGGGGGGATACTGCCAATAAAAATATAAATAAAATCAACAATTATAATGATCAAAATACCAAAAGTAAGGAACCATACCAAGTATCAAACAACAGGCAAGAATTAACACAGAGATACAATATTAAGGTAATGTTATAAAGTCACTGATTCAGAAACGAAAATGAGAAGTAAGAATCAATGATGAGAGAGAGAGAGAGAGAGAGAAGAGAGAGAGAGAGAGGAGAGAAGAGAGAGAGAGAGAGGAGAGAGAGAGAGAGAGAGAGAGAGGAGAGAGAGAGAGAGAGAGAGAGAGAGGAGGAGAGAGGAGAGAGAGAGAGGAGAGGGGGGGGGGGTGGGGGGTGGAAAGAGAGACTTCAGACTTCAGATGTTTTATTCACATAAGGCCATAGCCCCTTATGAACAGAGGGGCAACAAATGATAAAACTGAACATAAAGGTAAGAAAAGAAAAGAAATATTACGTGTCCTATCAAAATGCAGTATCAAAAGAGTCAAGACGTAGCTTTTTCTCGCAGTTGGAAAGCTTTAAACAAGTACATTGCAAAGTTACGAACAATACTTTCGTTTTCAGATGACATCAATATACAAAGATGAAATAGGCTTGGTTGTGCGTAGAATTTTTTCGGGATGATTCTTTCACGGAGATCGCAAAGGGTGTCACATTTCAAAACAAAGTGGACCTCATCTTCATCTTGTTCTTTATACAATGGGCACAACATATCAGTGGCACAAGTACGCTCAAAGCGATAGGTATGTTTCATCACTTCTGAAATACCAAACCGAAATTTGGTTGTAATTACTCTTAAATGCCTATCTAAATTTAAGGAAAGATACTTCTTCACAATATGGGTAGAGCTGTAGATCCTGTATATGTCAAATCTGTTGCTTGATTGAATGTGACTTTCCCAGCTTTGCCATCTACAATCAATCAAGGGCAAAATATCTGTATAAACATTTTTTCTTCTGCTACCCCTTGAAACATCCAAACATATCCGAACCAAGCTCAAACAGACATATTCGTATGTTCGAAACCCAGTTGACTTTACCCCTTGTGTCTAAATCAAATAACATGTTATATGCTTTCCGCGGAAGTCTTTCCCTACTCATCTTTACTAATTTAAGCCAGTAACGGAAAAATCTAACAGCAGAATTAATGTAGATAGGATATCTATTACATTCTCCATAAACTAAATCGTTTGGAGTTCTCATGTCAACACCTACAAACCTTTTGAGACCAAATAGATGAACAGACTCACATTGTGTAACTGCTTTTTTGTCCATACCCCACAATTCGGAACCATATTGAACTCTAGGTTGTATTTGAGAATCAAAAATTTTAAGAAATAGGTACAAAGAGTTGTTATTCAGTGCAAACAGTTTCCTCATTATACATAAAAGCACATACTTTGCTTTACTACACAGATCCTTACATGCAGCAACAAAACTCAAACGAGTAGAAAAAAATAATTCCTAGATACCTATAGGCATTCACAACAGACAATGAGGCACCAGCATATACCCATCTTTCTCTGGCTGCCAAGAACCCACCTTTTCTAAATACAACAATATTGGTTAAGTTAACTTTTAGTTGTAATTTATTGGCTGCACTTTGTAAGCTGTTAAGCTGAGTCTGTAAACCAACAACTGTCTCTGAAAACAAAACTATATCATCAGCCAATAACAATATGAATAATTCAACAGAATCAACAGTAAAATTTGCACCGTGTCTACCCATTTCAATGATTTCTATTGCTAATTCATTTATAAACAGCGAAAACAAAATAGGGCTGCATACATCCCCTTGTTTTACACCTTTGGTACAGTTTATATAGTTAGACAGTTTATCCCCACATCTTACTCTTGTTTTAACTGAGTTATACATACTCTTAACACATCGAAATAATTTACCATTAATTCCGTTCTTAATGAAAATTGGCCATAACACATTTCTATTGATGGAATCAAAGGCTTTTTCAAAATCAATAAATGCTACATAAAGTTTCCTGTTAAATGAAAACTGTTTCTGAACAAAAGCCAAAAGTGTGAACATATGATCAGTTGTTGAATATCCTCGTATAAAACCAGCTTGATGTTCACCTGTAATATTGTTTTGCTCTACATATTCCTGAAGCCTACTATTGATTATAGTACTATACACTTTACTACTGATATCAGACAACGAAATGCCTCGATAATTATTAGTATCATTTACGTTACCTTTCTTATATAATGGAAGAATGATGGACTCACACCAGTTCTATGGAAAAATACCTTTGTCGAAAAGAGTGTTACACAACTTTACAAAAAAGTCAAGAATTAATTGACAAGGGGCTTTTAATACTTCTCCAATAATTCCATCAGGGCCTGCTGCTTTTTGATTCCTAATTTTACGAATTGCAGCGAAAACTTCATCATGAGATATTGGTCGATCCATTATATCCTGATCAGTCTCTTGAAAACTATTGACATTATCATTAGAATAAGATACATCTTCTTCAAGTAATGCTTTGAAGTGCTGGAACCAGTCATCGACAGAGATGCTGTTCCTGGGCTGACTCTTTTTCAAAGATACTTTATTCATGTAACTCCAAAACTGTTTCTGATCGTTAATACTAGATACTAAGTCATTTAACAATTTCTCATTGAAAGTCTTCTTCTTCCTAAGTAAAATGTTCTTATATTCCCTACGTGCTCTAACATAAAGATTCTTATCGGTTTTGTCTAGTGTTCTACGAAATGTTCTTAATAATCTGCGTACTCTCCTTCTTTCCATGTTACATTCACTATCAAACCAGCCTGCCTTATTTCTTTTTTGATCAATCTTAATTTTCTTTTTCATTCATTCTGCACATTCTCGAATACAACCGTTGAATGTTTCCAAAGCATTGTTAACATTTTCATCAATCTGTGCTATTGCTGTTTTCAATTTACAGGACATTTCTTCTTTACATAAATTACTACAAAAATTGTTACTATTTTCCTCACACCAAATGAACTTTTCTACTACAACAAGAGCATCAGTAGCTTTTTCATCTAAAGTCAAGGCATTTTTGGATAACTTAAATCGACATTCAAGAGGAAAGTGGTCAGATTCCATGCGCTCAGCAATAACTAGTTCACACAACTCAGACAACTCTTCATACAGGTCAGTTGAAAAAATATAAATAGTCATTCACACTGCATCCACTCTCACTTGTGTACGTATAGCGTCCTTCTAAGTCACCATTACATACCCCGTTTAAGACAACCAAATTTAGAGCAGTGCACATGCTTAGTAAGGCTTTACCATAAGAATTTGTATGAATGTCTTGGGAGTGTCGACCAGAATTTAATGAAGAGCTTTTAAACTGAAACTCAGGGTCACCTGCTACATAGGATGGAGAGATATCTGAAATGCGACTGTTTAAGTCGCCCAGAGAATCACATACACATCATCCAAATCCAACAACAATTCAGTCAGGCAATCCTCAAGCATCAATATACCGTGATCATAATTAAAGTATGCAGAAAATGGAGAACCTTCCGGTGGTACATAGGCACATTATGTACAAGACATCTTTCGAACAATGAAACAAATCTTTATTGAATAAGAAAAGCACATATATTTTCATACTTGACATCTAGCGCACGCACACACGGACAGAGTTCATTTTTCACTAGACAGACAATACCACCCGATTTCCTCCCCTGCTTGGTTAGTCTGACAGCAGGTTTTTCATACATTTTATAGCCTGAAAAAAAATCAGAATTACAATTTTCTTCAAAGGTTTCAACAAGACATATAAAGTCAAATGACAAAATGTATTTTACAAAGTCCATGAATACATACTTTGAACGCAATCCATTAACGTTCCAACATAAAAAAGAAAACGATAAGGTTTTAAGAGTATTTGCAAAAGTTGGCATGGAATGTAAAGGAGGTGGTGTCATTCTATTTTTAGAGCAAACACTGTGTTGCACATCTTCACCAACAAAAATGGTGAAAAAAAACTCGCTATTTTTCTTGTTTTCAAAATCAAGTGTTGGAGGAAAAGTTTCGGAACTTACACGCGAACCCAAGCTGTCATCGCCATGCATGCCGCTGTGCAGCATAGCAGTAGCAGGCTCATGCTCCGAGTTTTCACGTGTCAAGCAGGGTGGATTAAGGGGAGAGACAGGTAAACTTTCAGGTGTCGGTGTACATTTTGCCACCTTCATGAAATGTTTACCCTTTTCCAGAAAGGAGGGCCGGCCAACTCCTCATTTCGCTTCCTGCAGAGAGCCACAAGGGTCCAGAACAAACTTTTTTCCATCTATAAAAAGATGATCATGGACAAGGCGGGCCTGTTTCCCTTCCCTTCTGGCCTGTTTGAAATGTGGGGTCAGCTGGCGTTGGATCTCTCGGACCCTCTGCGAGAAATCCTCCCCCACAAAGATGTTAGTGCCTTTGAGTTTTTGCTTTCCCTTTAGTATTTGTACACGTTGCTTATAGAAAGCACATCGTACAATGATAGGGGAATCTTTCTTTGAGTTAAGCCGGTGTACTCTGTCAAATTCCACCCTATCTGAGAGTTCCATCTTGTCGGTCAGTATGTCCTGTATCAGTCCCTCACATTCCTCACTTGTCTCTCCCTCTTCCCTCCCAACACCATAGAAAATTAAGTTGTTTCGCCTTGAACGGTTTTCCAGATCGTCACATTTCTTTTCTGAATTATCAACTTTGCTGATCAAGTCCCTGTTTTGTTTCTGTAACAACTCGTTTTGGTGTCGTAGCTCACTCACCTCCTCTATGAGGTTTCTCAGGAGGCCGTGCAGAGAGTTGTGCTCCTGTCGAAGCTGCGTCAGTTCTTTCTGCACAGCATCGATCCTGGTGGTCAGGTTGTTGTTGATCTCGTGCAGCAGCGTCACGACGTCATCTTTGGGCGGGTCCTTGCCCTGGCGGGAGGTCTGGGAGCTGGACAGTCTGGTCTGCCGCATACCGCCTGATGACCCAGGAGCAGTGGAGTTGGGGTTGGGACCTGGATTCGACTCCACGTCGCCACAACGCAGCAACAGATCTCCCATCCCCCGACGCAGGAACAAATTGTCCCCCCAGAAGAAAAACACTAGGGTCAATCCCAGCAGAACACCGGTTGTGCGTGTTCGTGCTGTCAAGATGGTTACCTGCATTGCCTTTCTAAGTTTCTCTCTCTTCCACATGAAGTGCAGAAAAGTGGGCAGAAAGGCACCACAAGTGACTCGGAAGTCCAGGTTGGCCGAAGGCATGGTACCTTAGGTAGCCAGTTGCAGATTTTCAGTACTGTAGACTACTTCAGACCGCAGCAATCCTTCATAAACATCCGACGATGTAAACATCGACTTGATGCTTATGCACATGGTAAACGCCCCCGGGAGAGAGAGAGAAGAGAGAGAGAGAGAAGAGAGAGAGAGAGAGAGAGAGAGAGGAGAGAGAGAGAGAGAGAGGAGAGAGAGAGAGAGAGAGAGAGAGAGAGAGAGAGGAGAGAGAAGAGAGAGAGAGAGAGAGAGATTGCAAATACCCAAGGTGTGAGTTATTGCACCTTACTATGTGCAGAATTCTCTGACATCTTGTCGCTTTACACAATGCAATTTTCTCTCCAGAAAAAGTTAAGACAGTGTTACTTTCCCTGACATGATTTTCCCTAAACAAAAAACGATTCACTAAACATACACCAATCAATCAGCCAATCAATCTATCAATCAGTCAAAGGATTGATCAGATGACTAGTTGATTGATTAAGTGATTGAGACAGATGTCATTGTCTCCGAAAGAAAACTTCTTATTAGAAAAACTCTCACCATTGATAGATTTTCCAGCTCTAGCCAATGAACGAAAAAATACACCAATGTCAACACATTCTACAAAGCTATGCTCCTTTGTGTGCATATAGTTTGTTGACTTCTTTACAAGCTGACAATACTTTGTCGCCACTCTGTCAGCTGGTAGATCTGTGCATCTTTCTTTGTCCACCTCTATCATTCTCTGTGTTATGGATGTTTGATGTTAAACAGCCTCACTTTCATGATTCATTATCCACATTTCCACATACCTCAAGTAGCATTCCGTACATCCTTATCCTTTCTTCCATCCTCTTTGCCCTTCAGCAGTGACTGCAGAGGTGGCGAGCAGAGCTTATTTATTCAGATTTTGAATGATACGTTAATAAGCATTTTTCAATGAGTCGCCAATAAACAATATTGTTTATGATACGTCCATAACAATTTAATGATGCCATGACCAACTCTTTAATGATACGTCCATAACCAACCTTTTTAATGATACGTCCATAACCAACATTTTTAATGATACGTCCATAACCAATTTTTAATGATACGTCATATTAACCCAAACCTTTTAATAATTTAATACGCCAATAACATACCTTTCTAATAAGACCCCAATAACCAACCTTTTTTAATGAGTCGCCAATAACTAACCTTTTTAGTTTCACGTCAATAACCAACCTTTTTAATGATACGTCAAGAATCAACCTTTTTAATGATACGCCAAATAACCAACAATTCTAATGGTACGACAACAACCAAACTTTTTAATGGTACGCCAGTAACCTACCTTTCTAGTAATGCTCAAATAACGAAACTTTCTAATGATATGCCAAATAACCAGCCTTTCTTATGGTACACCAATAACCAACCTGTCTGAGGATACGCCAAGAACCAACCATTCTAATGGTACACCAATAACCAACTTTTCTATCGATATGCCAGTAATCAGCTTTTTCTAATTACAGGCCAATAACCAACCTTTGTAACCCTGACAGCCGCCCCAGTGCGCATGTCCAGAGCTGTTTGCAATCGTATATCGCCAGTTAACCTTCCGTGATAGAAAAAGAAACAAACAAAAGTACTGATTACAGTCTCCAAAAAAAGAAAAGACCCTAATCCAGATGTACCCATGTCACACACAACTGCTGGAAGATCAAAGGAAAATCAGTGTAGTTGTCAGTACCATCCTGGATAGCAAATGTTCTTTAAACCTGAACTTCTACCTGTAGAATGAAAGTGGCCGTGAGAGGAACAACTTGCTACGGAAAGCTGAAAATCGCGAGGAGTGGAGGAAGCTGGTTGCAAAATCTTCAGTGGTACCCCATTAGTATACTGGACTATGGGATAGATGAAAATAAAGAGTAAAAAGGTAAAAAGGTAAAGGTGTCCCCATAACCTATGTGGTCGTAGGGGAGCGAGACATCAGAGACCTCAGCTTCTCTAGGGGCCAGCATATTGAGGGCGGCACCCATCTCCTCTCCCTCGCTGCTTTACCTTCCCTGACCCTAAAGAGGGGAGGCACCCATTTACAGCTGGTCAAACTGGGGGACTGTACTGGAACCAAGGCGTGCAAACGGTCACCCATCCGATTGGTAACCACGCTCAATGCTGCTTAACAATGCGGCTTGGGGAAAGTGAGAGCTCTGACCACTGAGCAGTCCTGTTCCCAAGAGTATATTGTTTTTTTTTATTAATAATGTCAGTGCCGCATCTACTTTCTTAAGATAAAAAACAAACTCGGGTATCTTTAAGAAATCGCAATGGTTTAGGAACGTTTTACAGAGGTATTATTGACTCCACCCTTGCCTTTTCTTCATTAGTATGACGCAATATTAGTATGAAAAAGACCCATGAGAATGTGTTAGAAAAAAAATGTCCATGACAGTGAAAATAATGTCGGGCAAAAAAGAAAATGCTAAAGCTATCTGTATGAATTGAGATGTACTAAAACAAAATGATAAAAGATCATCAAAATCAGACATGATGACACTCGCCTGTCGTTCCTTTTATTTGAAAAACAATAACCCTGCTGAGGAGGGTGGTGGTGGTGGTGGTGGTGTGTGTGTGTGTGTGTGTTCGATCTTGTACTTAACGTCTATTTGCTATAAATGATCTTAGACGGAAAGTGGATGTGTAGCATAAAATAACAGAAAACCTGGAAAGTCATCAACAGTTTGGTAGTCAAACATCAATATAACGCCTGAAAGTGCAAAAGAAGGAGACCATATCAAAGGAATTTTAAAGAAACGAACAAAAACTGGGCTGTATACTTTTATCTTTCCCTTCACCTGCCCGTAGTCCCGTGGACAATGGGGGCACAACTGAAGATTCTGCAACCAGCCTCCTCCACTCCCCACGGTTTCCCGTCTCTAGCTGTATACAGAGACGTCAAATAGCAAAAGAATATTTTCTTCTTACAGAATTACATCTACATTTTCTTCAGAAGCAGTTTTGTCTAAAATGTTTTTGGGTAAGAATCCACAAAGCTTTTGACAAAACAAGAAACAGTGCTCCAGAGAAGACCGTTCACCACAAAATTAAACACACTCAACATTTTTACAAAACTTTGTTTTGATAGCAACTAGGTGCATTCTGTAACAAACAGTCGTAATAAATCTCGCATAGAATATCAAAGAACTCGAGGGTTTTTTTTGTTTTGTTTTAAAACATGTCTTAAAGAATATTTTTTCTGTAATATAAGATTTACATTTGTACGATCATGAAGTCGCTTGAAAACAGTTTACTATCTTTTAGTCTCATGCAGTGTATCCAATAATTTACATCAATTATCAAATCGGGTTTTGTTTTAATAAACAGATCTTTAATAAAAAATAAAAAAGGCCACTTTAATCACATTTTGAGGCAAATGAATCAAGTATACTAACTCAAAGAAGATAGCAACAAGTTCAGTTGTAAAGATTGACAAACTGTGTCCAACAAAAAAGGCTTTTCATTTTCAGTGCTGGAATGGTGAAAGCTGCACCAGCGTCTTTATTGTTTAGAATCGACCCATCTGTGAAACTTTGCAGATGACTGTGGTACCGGTAGTTTTAGCGATGCGTTCAAGAGTGGTTGCTATGGCAACATTGACATTTTCTCCTTTTCTTATATCATTTTAACTTCGGATGAGACTATAAACTGTGGCACCGTGTGCGAACGCACGCAGAACACCTTGCGCACATGTTAAATCCTGTTCCGCTTTTCGAAAGAGAAGGCCATTTTGTGCTGGTGGAAACAGATGACAAAATTTAGAAAACAGCGTAGACACAGGGACTGGGTGTAAAAAAACACATGAGTGCTTATTCCATTACCCCCGATATAAAAGAATACATTAAATAAATAAATAGATAAATAAATAATGTCAAATGTAGCTTTAAATGACAAATGTTAAATTCTAGCATTTGTCATGTTGGTATAGGTGTCCATACTGGCTTCTCTGCTCATTCCTTTAGATCAATTTCAGCCTGTTGCATTATGTCGTCAGTTTAGGTTGAAAAAGTCACTTGCGAGGTAATATTCCACGTTTATTTAGGAAAATCAGAGTCAGACATTAATGTGATTTCCTTCCCAAGAAAGTTATTAGTTGGTGGTGCTGCTCTCCTTAGGAATGTTGGAGCTGCTAGTTCTGGATAGTCACTAAAGGCAGAATCCCAGCTGTATTATATGTTTATTTATTTGATGCATCACGAGGCACACTCGATGCAATTTTATTGCCTTTACAATCTAAACTTTCAATCTTTTTCAGTAAGTACTTTGGTGCACTTAAAGAAAAAAAATCTACCAATCTGTGTGTGTGTGTGTGTGTGTGTGTGTGTGTGTGTGTGTGTGTGTGTGTGTGTGTGTGTGTGTGTGTGTGTGTGTGTGTGTGTTAATTTAATTTTGTTTTAAAAATATTCTTTTATTTCGAGGATACGGAATAAGCACTCATTAGCTTTTCAACAACCAGTCCCTGTGTGTATGTAGCTTTGCTATCCGCTCCCACTGGCACACAATGGCCTACCGTTCCAAAAGCGGAATGGGTTTTAACGTGTGCGCAAGATGTTCTGCCTGTGTTCGCACACGTAACCTCGGTTTAAAGTCTCATCTGAAGGAAGTACGTACGCACACACACGCACACGTACATACACACGCAAGCACACACAGAACACAGCACAACACACGCATACGCCCACGCACGCATACGTGCACGCATACATGCACATAGACACACACACACACACACACACACACACACACACACACACACACACACACACACACACACACACAGATACATGACTATGCACACCTGCAGGGGAAGAATGGCAAACTGAGTCCAAAGGGAAACGATCTACGACAGCAAAACCGACTGCGGCAAGGTTTGTTTCCCTTAGACCATGTGAGGACTACAAAGGAGTGTTCATAAAGGTTCGAACCTTCCCCATTCCTCTGCCTGCTCTCCCCCCCCTCCCACACGCACACACATATACAGTGGACAGGACAGGGAAGTGGCTACATTACAATACAATACAATGCAATACACCACACCTCACTACAACTCACTACAATACACTACACTACACTACAACACAACACAACACAACACAACACAACGCAACGCAACGCAACGCAACACAACGCAACGCAACGCAACGCAACGCAACGCAACGCAACGCAACGCAACGCAACGCAACGCAATGCAATGCAATGCAATACAATACAATACAAGACAACACAAGACAATACAATACAACACAATACAACACAACACAACACATCACAATACAATACAATACAATACAATACAATACAATACAATACAATACAATACAATACAACACAACACAACACAACACAACACAACACAATACAATACAATACAATACAATACAATACAATACAATACAATGCAATACAATACAATACAATACAATACAATACAATACAATACAAATGGCTTGTGTGATGATGATGACTTTCTGCTGCAGACACCCCAGACGTTGAAGGAGACATGTCATTCCTTAACTCCCTCTGGTCAGTCCAGTGTAGGGACT
Source organism: Stramonita haemastoma (assembly GCA_030674155.1). Lineage (NCBI taxonomy): Eukaryota > Metazoa > Mollusca > Gastropoda > Neogastropoda > Muricidae > Stramonita > Stramonita haemastoma. Next base: position 53,738,829 of record CM060333.1, read on the forward strand.
TTTTTCTTACAGGTTTACAGATTATCTTTTGTGCAGACCTGCCAGTGTGCTACTTCCCCATACTTATTTGTATAAAATCATGTAGCTACATAAGAAAACATATCATTGATGTCAGTGTTTGGTGAGCTAAGGAAACATACGGCATCCTTCACAATGCACTCATGTCAGTGTTTGGTGAGCTAAGGAAACATACGGCATCCTTCACAATGCATCCGAAGCTTGACCAGCTCACTGAACCAGGCAGTATCTAAATCACCTGCGTAGAGAAATTCCTGGCAAAAATGGTGCAGTGAGATGAAGAAACGTGCTGGACACTGTAGCTTGGGAAAATCAGAAAATCTCTACAACTGTTCTGCTTTTCATAATAACAGTGCAGGGCATAGCAGAGCGGTGGCTCAAAATGCAAGAAGTGCAGGTTCGATCCCCACTTATGCTCCATTGTTGTTCCAATTCACTAGACCTTGGGAGGTGGTATGGGTCTCAGTCTTTTGGATGAGACGATAAACGAGGTTCTGTGCGCAACACGCATTCAGTGCAAGTAAAATAACCCAGTGCAACAATGGAGTTGTCCTTGGAAAAAAAATGTGGGGAAAAGAAGCGCTCTGGTACGTACGTAAGTGGTAGGTAAGGATATTCTGTGTACATGATCTCTATTATGAAATCCGTAAGCGCATACAAACAGATATGTAAGAAGAATACAGACTACCAAACGAAAAGACAAATGCATATGGGTAGAAAATTCATATTCCTTTTGTCAATGGTGACCCCTAAGTTTGTTTATTTGTTTGTTTTTTGTGTTGTACCTGTTTTTTTTTTGTTTTTTTTATACAATTTTGGAAAGAGTGATGTCAGTGTCATCCAGCGATCTTGACAATGGAAGTAAATCAGAGGCGAGGGACTTCTTTGGTTCAATAAGGTTCTTTTTAGTTTTATCCTCATTACATTTAGTTGTAGCTTATTCAAGGCAAGGCAAGGCAAGGCAAGGCAAAATTCTTTTATTCGAGGATAATAGATAAGCACTCATGTGCTTTTTTACATCCAGTCCCCGCCCCTTTCAGGGATAACATCAAGATAAAAAGACAGCCTCAACTAAAACAAGAACAATTATAATGATCCAATTACCAAGAGCAAACCACACCAATTATCAAACAACAGGTAAGAAATAAGACAGAGATACAATATTAAGGTAATGTTATAAAAAAGGCACTCATTCAGAAACGAAAATAAGAAGTAAGAATCAATGATGATTTTGATTTGAATAATAAACAAGCAAACGAACAAACAAAGAAACAAAAAAACAACAACAACAACAACAACAAAAAAACAAACAAAAAACAACAACAACAACAAAACAACACAAAACAAAAACAAACAAACAAAAAACAAAAAAACAAAAAAAAGGTGCAATGATTATAGATCAAACATGAGAATATGATGAAGTTAGATGACTGAAAACATCAATCCACCACCATCTATCATCAAAATATGTCCCATAAAACATAAGATTTTGATAAAGGGTGAGAAAGAGCAACAACAACAGGTAAGAAATAAGACAGAGATACAATATTAAGGTAATGTTATAAAAAGGCACTCATTCAGAAACGAAAATATGAAGTAAGAATCAATGAAGAATTTGATTTGAGTACAAAAAAACAAACAAAAACCAATCAAAGCAAAAAAAAAAAAAAAAAAAAAAAATGATAATAATTAAAGAGCAAGCATGAGAATATGATGAGGTTAAATGACTGAAAACATCAATCCCGCCATCTATTATCAAAATAAGTCCCATAAAGCACAGATTTTTTAACAAAAAAACCCCTAACTCACACACACACACACACACACACATACACACATACACACACACAAACACACACACACATACACATACATACACATACACATACACACACACACACACACACCACACACACACACACACACACACACACACACACACACACACCTCACTTAGTCTTATGATTATAGTCATAAGATCATCATAATCTGAGAGAAGTGAGGAGGGAGAGGGCAGATAGTTCGAGAGGGGAGAAGTGTGTTTGTTATTTTTGATTCATCAAGTAGATTAGAAGGTGAGTTTTTAAGATTGTTAATGATTGATGCTGTTTAATTGAGTCAGGGAGGGAGTTCCATAGTGTAGGGCCTGAGTATAGTAAGCTAGTTTTGAACAGGTCTATTCTTGGGATTGGGACACTTGGCTTTAACCGTATTTCTGGAATGATTCATTGGGAATTTGTCTTTTAAGGATGTGGGGACATTTCCTGTCAGTATCTTAAACATCATGATGCCTTTGTTATATTTTAGTCTTTGGTGTAGGGGAAGGATATTTAACTGTGTATAATCCCCTTCTAGCAAGGTTGTTTTCTTCAGAAGGACCAGTTTGAGACCACGTTTATACAGACTTAGTAATGGTTTCATGGTATTTGCACTGGCAGAGTCCCACAGGGTTGCAGCATAGTCTATTGAGGATTGTATATAAGCTTGAAAAAACAGTTTCCTTGAATGAAAATCAAGAAAGTGTTTTATTTTAATCAACTGGTAGACTTTTTTGGACAAGTATTTGCATAGGTGAGATATGTGGTAGAACCAGCTGAGATTTTCATCAATTGTCACTCCTAGAACTTTGTGGTGAGAGGTCTGTTCGATTGCTTCCTTTTTTATGTGAATTGGAAATAGTTTATGTGGTAAATTTTGTCGCTTTTGTCTGGTAGTGATAAGCATGCATTTTGTTTTTTTGGGGATGGATAGTCATGTGGTTCAGTTCAGTCCATTTGACAAGGTCGTCAGTGCTTTTTTGTAATAAAGTTGTGAGATAGTCAATGTCATTATGGCTCGTATGTATGGTTGTGTCATCTGCAAATAGTTCACATTTGGAATTGATATGTAGAGGAAGGTCATTTATGTATAATGAAAAGAAATAGGGCCCAATATGGATCCCTGTGGTACTCCATAATGAATGGGCTTTAGTTTGGATGTTGATGTAGCTATTGAGACACACTGGTGCCTATTTGTAAGATATGAATCGAGTAGTCCTAGGGTTTTTGTAGAAATGTTATACAGGTTTAGCTTTTTAAGGAGAAGTTTGTGGTCAATTGTATCAAATGCTTTTTTGAAATCAACAAATAATACTCCACAAAATTTATTGTCATTGATGTTTGATAGCCAATTATCTACAAGACTGGTTAGTGCTGTATGACACGAGTGCTTTATTCTAAATCCAGACTGATTAGGATGAAGTAAGTTGTTGATTTCTGCATGATGGACTAAGTGTTTATTCATATGTTTTTCCAGTGGTTTTGAAAGGATCGGTATAATGGAGATGGGCCTATAGTTTGAAGGATCAGAAGTATCGCCAGACTTGTAGATGGGGATTACTTTAGAACATTTGAAGGCATTGGGGAAATAGTTCTTATCAAGGCAGAGGTTATATATATATATGTTAGGGTGTCTGTGATAACTGGAGCTGATAATTTTAGTATACTGCTGTCTATTCCATCTAGACCACGCGTTCTTGATTGTTTGAGGTGAGTCAGATAGTTGTAGACCTCTGAGACAGACATGAAAGGTATGTGAAGTTTTGAAGGAATATGCTTTTCTTGGCAGTATTGTTTTAATTCATTAAGATCATTGGACTCTGAGTTATCATTGCTAATTAGGTTGGGAGAAACATTGATGAAGTGGTTGTTAAGCTTTTCAGCGGAGATGTCTTTGATTACATTTGATTTAGGAGTTGATTGATTGTTTGTTATTTGATTTATTGCTCGCCATACAGTCTTTGAATTTTGTTTGGAAGATAGTAGGTCTTGAAAATATTTCTTTTTTTCACGCCGTTTTTGTGAGATTATGGCGTTTCTTAATTTTTTTGACTCATCATAATATTTGTGTTCTTTTAGAAGGTCTCTAAGATAACATGCTTCCTCTAGTTCCTTTGTGAGCCAAGGCGGTTTGGGGTTGTGTTTGATCCTAATGGTTTTAAATGGGGAATGTTTTGTTATAGATTTCAGTGAACGTTTTTATCCAAAACTCAATGGCTAAGTCTGGATCAGTAATATTGAAGGTTTCTGAGAGTGTGGAGTTGCATAAGTCTATGAGAAAAAGCTGTTCATTAAACTTTGCAAAGGAACGATAGGTTATAGTTTTATGGCCAGGTTTGGGAATTTTAGTTCCTTTTTTTGACCATGTGGCACAGACTGGGTAGTGATCGCTGCAGTTGTAGACAGGGACACAAGTTTCTATGATGTTTTCTGGGTTTGATACATAGATGTGGTCAATTAATGTGTTTGAATTTGTTGTGACTCTTGTGGGAGATTTAACTAATTGGTGAAGATTGAGTGAATTCATAACTTGGGTCCATTGATTATGTACTTTTGTTAGGTCTATATTAAAATCGCCCAGTAAGATTATTTCCCGAGATTCAAGTAGGACTTCGTTTATCATGGAGTCATATTCAGAAGAATGCAGTCTTACATATCAGAGATGCAGGTTTTAGCAGTTTGAGTGATGGTGTTTACTGAGAGATAAGACCTGATAATTATAGAGAGCTGGTTATCATCAGAAATACTGGGATGAGTGACTGAATGCTGAAGAACAATGTGTGAAAGAGGCTGGATAGAGAGCATTTTATCGACTGCTAAGGTGCAAGTTAGCTATAGTTTGAAAAACTTTAAACCCAATTTTCTCAGAACGTGAAATTGCTGTGCCACCCATTTTAAACACCCATTAACTTTGTTAACTTCAGATGTAGCGCAATGAATCATACAGCAAAAGAAAAGTAATGATCTGTAGATTCAGAGAACATAGCTCAATATAACCCATTTCTAACCTTATACTCCTTTGGTAAAAACAGATAACATATATGTAGGTCTCATTCAACAGAATGCCATAGAATTGAAAATAATTTATTATACTTTGAGTATGGTGCAAAAACAATTCTGTATGGTTAACTATATCGCATATCTGAGAAACAAAAATGAATGTTGAAGTAGATATATACTCTAAGAAATTTCTGGCTAGAAAAGAATAGATATCATAACCGAGATTTTCAGAAAACCATTTAACATGATCTTGCATGATGCCTGAGCAGATTGACTTCTGCATCTCTTCTAAATTGTCGGCTAAAACCATTCGTTTCATGAGGTTCAGACCTAGAATCTGTAGCAGTCAATGGCTTCTCAGCAAAATAAAACAAGTGACTTATTTATACTTTTCCACTTTTCTGTGTCATCCAAAGGGTGCCGGAGAAGGTGGCAGGGCTGTAAATAACAAACCTGTATCAGACTGAAGGAGATGGGACAGGGCCAGGCCAAAGGCATCTTCATTGTACCCCACCGCTACAGCTGTCTGGCATCCACATCATGTCATGACTTAAAGTGGTAAAAAAACAAACAACCCCCCCCCCCCACACACACACACACATGTTGTGACTGCTGACACATCGTCCATACCTGCTGCCATGGAGGAAGCACACTCCTCAGCTGACACACTCAGATACACCCCGCCCTCTTCACACAGCACTTCAGCTACTGACACACAGTCGGTGATGCACAACATCTCTGAAACTCAAGGACTACACAGCGATATCATGTCTGCATCATGGAGAGATTCAGCAAAGCAGAAATATTCATCATGTTTATGTCAAAAGTGGAACGTTATGTTTGTATTGAAATGCAGGAAAACCTATTTCAAGCCCATGTGAATGTGATATCAGAAGTCATGAGAATTTGTACAATGAAGAGTTTGTGTCTAGTGTAATACATACACGTGCAGTAGAACATTAGAGCAAGAGTACAAGAGTGCAACAGCTTCTACAGTTGTTCATCCAACAAATGGGAAATCTGTAGGAACATATCCATTGGTGAACAGATTCATGAAAGAACTTTTAAAGCTACAAATACTTCTTTCCCAAGTGTACCCACATTTGGGATATGTCAATTTTGCTGGAACTGTTCCAGAAAAAAATATGTAAACAAGAAACTATCAGCAAAACAAGTATCAGAGAAACGATGTGCACTGTGTTTGACTGTAACTGAACATAGGGTACAAACACTTTATTTGGCAAAATGAAACAGATCATTTTTTTAAAAAAAGGAATGACCTGTCAGATTCAATGACAAACTTAAACACTCAAGATCTAAATATCACCAAAAGGTACTTTAGGTACCCAGATACGAAGACGAAAAGATTGTGTGTGGTAAAGCAGCTTGAATAACATGCAAATAGAATCAAAAGTTAAAAGGGTTAGGGAAATCTGTAAACAGGACAAACAGATTTTTTTAATGTGAACAACTCATCTCTTGTTGTTGCAGACCCCTTGGTCTTGATTGTAAAGACACTATAGCACGATACACGAAACAAGTGTAAACAGATGCAGACACACTTGGTTATGCTCCACATAGTGTCAGAGGGGCAGCAGCATCATCAATGTTCGGAAACAGAATCACAATAATGGATATTATGAAATCTGAAGGGTGGTCAAATGCCTCCACCTTTGACAGACTTTATAACAATCCAGCACTGAAGACTGTAATAAAGGAATTTTGTGCACAAAGACAAGCTTCCTAAAAAACTGCTTTGTAAAGGAGTACACTTAGAAAGGGTGCTGCTGACCATATTTTTTGTTACTGAATCTGTATGTAGTGAATGTCTAGTATTAAGAATACTGTAAGCAAGATTGCATTTTAGTCTAAAATACGTTTACAATATTAGCAACTTACAAAGTATGATCATGTCAGTACTTTATAAAAATTTATTCATATTCGGGATTTTGACTTTACAAGACTAGTGCTATAGATCAATGATGTGTCCATAGTAAAGTGCTAAGCACTTGTTGTCTATTGAGATTTGGGTGACAATTTGTACATAGGTTTACATCAGCTTCTTTTCACTAAACATCAAATCACACAAGGCAACATTGTGATTGAAAACTCCGTTGTTTGCTCTGTAGGTTATGCATATCTTCACGCTTTTGCAAAACTGGATAATGAAGTTTCATAGTGTACGTATTTTTGGGAAATTTCTTAAGAAAATATTATTTTTTAATAAACAAAAACTTAACTTGGGTAAACGAAGTTTGTGCGGAGTTTTATAATGTGGCTGCTTGTACAAAGGGATGTAAGTTGTGCCCTTCCATTATTATACAAAACACTTCCCGTTTTTTGTAAGACATTTTGGTGGTATGAAACAGGGAATGGTCTGTATGTCAAAATATAGTCTTACTGCGCCTGTGGATCTCATCGTTGCTTCACTTCTCTCACATACGCCATGAAAAATCACACAAATGTTAAACATCAACTTCCCAATGTAAGGTCTTGATTCTGTTTCTTAGGAAACATTAGCTTTCAGGCAGGGAATGTACTTAAGAAATATTGCTGACGCTGAAAGAGCTTGGACTGAACGTAAAGAATTGTTATGTAAGATAAAACTATTAGACTCCATTGCAGGGTAATAAAATGCTAACAAAGGAGAATTGAACTCCAGTGCAATGTGACTCATATTTTGGGGTAGAGGGTAAGATTTGTATGTGTATTTGAGATATTGACAAAGTAAAGGAAGGGATTCTAAGAGGCCGTTCAGGCAGATAAGAGGACCTGAATGCGCAAGTCTGTGTATGAATTGCGTGTGATTGAAGTGTAAGTTTTCTCCCTTTGTGTGCTGTTGTGCATTCTCCAGTTTAACACTCTGGGGGGCACCCAGAATGTGCACTCTGACTCACTCATCCTATTTGGGAATTACTATGAGGTTGAAATTGCACACTGGATGAGAAGTTTGCACAATTATGTGACTGTTTAAAGTACCTTGCCGTAGCCATACTTCGACTTCAGAGGATTTCTCTTTTCCTTTAGAGGCGGTTGCATGTTGTTTAGTTGAGCATGCCATGGCTGAAGGCAATCTCAACACAACATTTTACAACACAACAACATTTTAGTACAAGATTTGGCAACTAGATGACATCAATAACTGACAAAACTTTTGGCCTGGGCCAAATTTTGCTGGTGACAAGCCAAAATTATCTCTTTCCCATTTAACATCTTTGGATAAGTTTATGGTTGCTCGGGTACACAAACAGTGAAAAGAAATAACCGTATTCACTCCTAAGCATTTCACAGAAAAGAAATTAACATAGTCATCTATGTTCTGCTGGGAACTTACCTGTTCAGTTTTCTGACCTACATGAACCACCTTTCACCT